>JAVJIF010031772.1:0-191910 GCA_038442645.1 Agave tequilana
GCCACACAATGAAGCAAAGCTTAAATTCGAAACCCATCTTTATCAATGGCTCCCTGCAAGACTAGTTTCGAGTCTACCCATCTGACTGCATGCCTCTTAGCGTGTTTAGAATGGAGAGGAAGAGGTTGAGGATGTCGAGGTAGAGAACGACGGATGCCCATATGTATTCATCATAGGTGTAGCGCTTAATCAAATTGTAGTGTCGTAGACAAGGAAAGCAGAGAATAGGAGAGCTCCCAGTCCACCAAAGACTGCAACTGCAGTAGGGCCCAAAGGGAAGAACATCTGCAGAACAAAAATTCACAAGCATGATTTTTTAACAGAATCATGATTCATAAGCATGACATTTTATCAGGTTACCACAGGCAAGTGGATAAAACAAAATGCGTGAAAGATATCACTAAACAAAGTTTATGCATATCTGAGATTGGTGGTTCCCCTTGAGAATATCAAGAGTATTCTAAACCTCTAATTTTGTCCATGACTTGGGAAAACATTTTTTTCCCTCGTGAGACACTTGTGATTATAAGTTGATAGCAAAATTTTTTTATTAAATATTTTTTAATTTGAGAATTTTATTCAGTTAACAATTATGAAATCCATAATTATGGGATTTTTATAAGTTGATAGCATGTTTTTTATGCCGCCACATATTAATAATATATATATACGTGCACACCTCACGTGGGCAGGGCGTTATTTTTGTGGTGGTGGGGTTGTGCGTGTAGATTTTGGAACAAAAACCTGACCTACTTAACTTGATGGTTGTTTAGGTATTTGCGTGACAGGAGGCTACTTGTAATTACCAAAAACAGAAAAATTAATGTTAACATTGATAGCTTATACGAAGTTAGTAAAAAGAAAAAGAAAATATGAATAGTCACAATAAAAATATAACATGAGACTTCCAAACTAGTTCGATACAAGACTACATGTTGGACCAAGGTTACCTCCTACATTGATCACTTTGGTACGCGGTACGAAAACAGAAAATGTGAGTAGCCCCAAAACACGGTACAATGGAGATAGCATTCTTCGGATCGCTTAGTTGGAACAAAATACATTTATTGGAACACAATGATTTTCGGATCGTTATGGGTGTATATGTGGTCACGTAGGCACACCACATCTCCAATGAAATGGTAAAATTATCAAATAATATGCAGCCAACATATAGGCTTTCTTTCCTCAAATCTTAGTATATAAAAGTTTTTTTTGTCGTTTCATTACTTTATAATTCATTTATATTTTGGTTTGCCAAATTTACCGATCTAAATCGCAAATGTACCATGATTGGGAACGCACAATCCAAAACAAAAATCGTGAAGGGTTTGACGAATTTGGTAACCCTATGTTGGACTAACAACAAGAAACTGTTCTCTTGATTACCTGGATAAAACTTGTCACGAGGAGAATAACAAGACCGGCAAATAGAATTGGTCCAAGATAGCTGAAGTCCTTTCCTTTCTTCGAAGCCCAGAAAGTATACCCAGTTAACGACGCAACAACAGCAGAAGTTAAAATCAGAGCCTCAAGCACAATCTTTTCTGCAATATGATTAGGGTAAAGATTTTTCAGAAGCAACATAGAAAGCCATAGTAACATGCTAGAATCCTTGGAAGTCAATGCAGATCAAAGTTGAAATATAACCTTGAGTGTTTGCACAAGCCACACCAACGCTAAGGCTTAGGCACACAGTGAACAGACCAAGAAAAACAAAATTCAAGGGATGTTTTTGTTGATAATGATACAACGGGCACAACACTGCAAAATAGAGAGTTTAGTCAGTAAACTGCAGTTTCCATGATCTGTTTTACAGTACAACAAAAACAAATCCCTTGAAATAAATATATTTTTTACTATCTTCACCACGAATACTATAAAAATGTTGTTGTCAGGATACTTTGCAAAACTGTGACATATTAAGCAAAGTAGCTTACTCAATGGTCCAACCAGTATCAGAAGTTTTGGAGACCAGCATTACTTATTATAGATGTTTAAAAGCAAAAGGAAACATATATCTGAGAAGATTAGAAGAGAAAATGTGCATAACATACATGGCTAGATACATATATCTGAGAAGATTAGAGAGAGAATGTGCATAACATACATTGGCCAGATATATATAGGTCAGTGCCTGGTACTAAAATTTGTCAACTCTAGCTGTCACAATAGGTGTGTCCATCTGTAGTAACTAATAAGACTTCCTCAGATGCTCAGACTGTACATTTAGAAAGTGTTTGCTGCTATTTGCTTGAAGCATGCATATATCAAAAAACTTTGATGTTTTTTTTTCAGCAAAAACTATATCTTAGTTGCTTCATAAATCTAGCACTCATGATTCAGCTACATACAAACATAAACTGTGTATAATCATACATGTCAATCACAATATATAAATGTGTCATTGTGTCAGTAGTATCTTGGAGTTGTCATAAAACACCAATGTTTGCGTTGGAGTATAAGTTACACAGCATATTGGTAAGCACCAAGCATATACAAGCGACAAGGGCACTAATAATCTGGCAAAAATCAGGCTGAACTCATTTACTTCTCTTTGCAGGTTAGAAGCTATCTTTACTGTACAGATGAGTGGAATGTCTATAACAAGACCAAAGGCAACAGCCTACACCTGTTATATAAATGCCTATATGCTCCTCTCATTCTCATCCTTAAGTGGAAAAGAAGAAGCCCATCCCTCCCAAACATGCTCTACCCTCTCTTTTGTTGAATTCAGCCCATTCCTCTCACTCGTCATATTTAGAGAAGATGTGGAAAAGCTATCTAGCTTCCAGCTCAGATTCTGGATAAGTCTCAGTAAAGAAGAAAAATTGAATTGTCTCCCACTAGACATGCAGTATATCCTGCATCTAGTGTGTCAATCATGCCAAATATTGCTAAGGACATCCAACAAAACAAGATGCAGTATAATATTCCAAAAGGCAATGCTGAACGATATGACCAATCATCACTAAATACTTGCATTTAACTGGTTTGTTCACAGGTTGGACTCAGGCGACATTTAAAACTCGGTTCCACTAGCTTTCATCAGTTTCAACTTCCACAATTACTAATTAAAAATATCACAAACATAAGGTTAATAGTATGGATTAAATGTAGTATACATCAACACAGTTTTCCTTGTTGTCTCCACACTACCTTATGTCTCGCTAATGTTTTTTTTTTCTTTAGTTGATTCTAGAAGGCTGAAAAGGATATATATAGAATTGCATCCGGACACCAAAGAGGTTGAAAATGATATATATAAAATTGCTCGAATAGGGAGAGAAAGACTAGAGACTTAAGTACTGTGAGGTGTGTCAAAGATGATGATTAGAAGGTTTTAGTTCAAGATGAAGAAATCAAAAAAAGATGGAGAGAGTATTTTGACAGATTATTTAATGATAGTTCTACTCAAGATTTGTGTGACCTTACCATTCAGTGTCAGGATATGAACCGTAATTATATGCGCAGAACAAGCGAATCTGAAATTAAAGAGGCCTTCAAGAGGATGAAATTAAGGAAAGCCATTGGCCCGGATGGAATTCCTATTGAGGTATGGAGATACTTAGGAGAGATGGGGGTGAGATGGCTGACAAACCTCTTTAACATGATCTGACTAACTAAAAAGATGCCAAATAAGTGGAGGAAGAGTACCCTAATATCTCTCTATAAGAACAGGGGTGATACCCAGAGTTGTTCAAACTACCGTGGAATAATACTCATGTGTCACACCATGAAGTTTTGAAAAAGGGTAATTGATGAGGACATCACGCCAGTTCCCAGTTATCTTTTATGCCTTAGCTTATTTAGAGGATTTTGTGTTTTCTTTACCTTGCTTTTAGTACCACATCGATTATATCCGAGGAGTTCACTTTGTAAGAGCCTATATAAAGAGGCTCAACTCGATGAATAAAGGAGAATTGAATGATTAAAACCTTCCTCAAATTATTTGGCTTAATTCTTGAGTTTATTTTGCTCTCGAGTTTTGGGGTGAGAAGCCCGCGTAAGGGGTGAAAACCCAAAATCTTATCTTATCCTCAATTTCAAATTTTGGTTACGATTTGAAGGTGATTGCGATCCAGGTTGGTATTACATCATTTTAGTATCAGAGTCCTAGTTTTCAATCCCCTTCAAATATTGTTTTTTTTCAAATTTTCTTCCAGTCTCCAAACCCTAGATCTATATTCCAGATCCATTCAAAAAAAAATTACAGTGAAAAAAAACCCTCGAAAAATCCCAAAAAAATTCCAGGCCACACTGTTCATCTTCTTCTCTGAAAATTCCCAAAGAAAAAAAAATTACAGTGAAAATTTCCTGAAAATTCCTAATCAGCACTGTTCATCATTTTCTTCTTCTCCGCCACCGCAGTCGGAGCGTCGCCTTCGCCTGTCGCCACCAACGTCAGATCCGGGCGCCAACGCCTGCTCTTCTCCGGCGCCTCCGACTAAAGCACGACGCCGGTCAGATCTTTCCCCTCCTTCTGTCGTCATCTAGATCCAACGCCGACGAAGCTCCCCATAGCGTCTCCTCCGAAGAATTCCACCACCGCCCCGATCTTCCTTCATCAACATCCTCACTGCTGCAGCATCCCTCAGTCACTGTCGCCGTGCATAGGGCCAAGCCCTAAGGGCAGATCGAAGGAGGTCAACGGGCTCGCCGGCGCTCCCGGTCCTCGTCTTCATCCTCATCTATGCCCAACGGCATCATCGCCGATGATCTCTGACGTCGTCGTCATCATCTTCGTCCTTACCTTCGCTCGACGAAGTCGTCGTCGCCGAAGATCGCCATCCCCGCCTCCCTCTTCTTTCCTGCCCTCGCCGACGGCCATCCACGACTCGCCGCCAACTCCTCCTCCAGAATTGGTGGACTGACCGTCGTCCTTGTCGTTGGGGGATCCTCGCCGGCGATAGCTCCAGACCGCCGACATCGCATCGCCGCCGCCGCCTTCGTTCCACCCTTGCCCTAGCTAGCGCGAAAAGAGAAGGAAAAAAAAGGATCGGGTGAAGGTCCAAACCCGATTGGGTTTAAGAAGAGTCAGGTCGGGTCGCGGGTCCGGGTTGGGCGGTTCGAACCCAAACCCGACCCGATTCACTTAAGCGACGTCAGTGCTGACGTCAGCGATCAACTCAACCGGGTATTTCACTCAGTTGACTCAGTCCAGATCAGTCCAGTTCGTTCCTGACTCAGTCCAGAATCGCAGCATCACTTCAGACGGCCATTCAGGGTTCGTTTCAAGTCCAAATCGAGCCGTTTTCGAGGCAGTGATTCATGACAACTAGCACTACGCTCCTACAGCAGTCACAATCTGGTTCAAGCTCCGAACGTCTTCCAGATTCAACTCAGTAGATCAGCGCACCACAGTTCACAGCTTGTTTCTGCCCCGATTCGGGCCCGATTTGCGCCATTCTCGAGGCATCCAACTTCCACTTCTTATCACCGCTGTCCAAGAATCTTGTGGGCGATCTCAACTCTTCAGTGTGAGTATTTCTCTGAGGAATCTTCGAGAATTTTGCGATTGGGCGTGAACGACTCCACCTCAGGTGATATCATAACTTGACCTGATTCGTTAACTGTTAGATTACTTGCAACTACTATATGGATTGCTACAATTTATTGGTTGAAATGCTATTTGCTTCGATCTAGTGGTTGCATCTTTTCATCATTTTAGGAATGCATTTTTTCTTCACATTTAAAGCTTAAACTTTAGGGTATTTTTTGTTTAGTGCATACATTTAGTTTAATTGACTCTAGGGCTATCCACTGCATCTGCTTGTTTGCCTGAGCCATCATGACTAATCAGCATTATAGGGACTTCCACTTAGACCAGCTACACAATCTCCATCAGGGTCATATGTCCGTTCATGATTACATTGCCATATTTAAGGACTTAACCCATCGTAGTGAAGTGAGAGAGCACCCTTCTGAGACTCTGACTAGATTTATTTGGGGTTTACGGCCTAAAATAAAACGTGCTATGATTACTGGCCCCTATGACTTAGACACTGTTGAAAATGCCTTTGATGTTGCATTAAAATTGGACTTGACTTTCAAAACGCTAGTCAATGCCAAGGTTAGATGTTCTAAATGTGAGGGCTATGGACATTATAATTATCAGTGCCCCTCAGAGAGTCAACATCTTAGAACTGTGCCCACTGATGAAGTTGACGATTCGAAGGATGTTAAGGATGACCAAGTTTCTTCTAAAACTGTTAATATAATTGAAGATATAGCAGTTGATTCTGTCACACATTAATGAAATTCACATGTCTTCTAATAGTGCCAATGATGACGTGGACGAGACAGTTGAGCCTAATATACCCACTGTGCCTAATCAGCCATTCGAGTCTCCTTGTATTGAACCTAGTTTTATGGTTATTCCTATCAATTCATCTTTTAGGGAGTCACCTGAATTTCTTGCCAAGGTCCAGCAAATGGTTTCTAATACTTCTTTTTCGGGTTGTTTAGAGTTTGTGTCCGAGTCCCGTGTACCTCCATCGTTAGATGTGTGTCCTTCTAGGCATATTATATCTCTCATTCTCCCATCGTTAGGAGTTATGCTTAGAATACCTACTGCTTTGCATCTGCCTGTTGCACATATTGATGATATCACTAGGCTGATAGCAATTTGCAACAACACCTACAAATTTGCTGCATACCCATATAGTATTTGGCAGGAATTTACAGTTGATAATGGGGTGATGGTTACGAGTCACTCTGAGGCCACGAGAAAGTTGCACGCTTGGCGTAAAGATTTCGATATGACTCTAAAGAGGATTGCGTCCATTGCTTATGAGTTGGATAGCCCGTGGGATCCTGGTATCAGCTCCGTCTTCAGCAAGGATGATGCGCCTCGCTCTACTCTCTGTGCCTTGATCGGGCTGATCTTCCACAACCGATCCGTCATGGAGACCAGCTCCTCCTCCGCCACCATGGTCTCGACATGATGTACCCATGCTGCTGCCACGACCACCACCTTGGCCCGATTGAGATGCTTCGTGAGGAGAGTCCTCACTCGACAGGGTCGAGTTTCTCCCACCCCGAGGGAATTGATGAGGACATCACGCCAGTTCCCAGTTATCTTTTATGTCTTAGCTTATTTAAAAGATTTTGTGTTTTCTTTACCTTACTTTTAGTACCACATCGGCTATATCCGAGGAGTTCACTTTGTAAGAGCCTATATAAAGAGGCTCAACTCGATGAATAAAGGAGAATTGAATGATTAAAACCTTCCTCAAATTATTTGGCTTAATTCTTGAGTTTATTTTGCTCTCGAGTTCTGGGGTGAGAAGCCCGTGTAACGGGTAGAAACCCAAAATCTTATCTTATCCTCAATTTCAAATTTTGGTTACAATTTGAATGTGATTGCGATCCAGGTTGGTATTACATCAGTAATTGAACACAGGTTAAAGCAAAATGTTAAAATATCAGAGAATCAGTTTGGGTTCATGCCGGACGATCGACAACAGAGGTTATTTATTTGCTTCATCAACTTATAGAGCAATTTCGAGAAAGGAGGAGAAATTTGTATATGATCTTTATTGATTTAGAAAAATCTTAGGATAATGTGCTAAGAGAGGTATCATGGTGGACATTGATGGAAAAAAGAATTCCCATCAAATATATTGACATAATCAAGGACATGTACGATGGAATAGTGGCAAATGTCAGAACTAGTGGAGGCATAATAAGTAATTTTTTCTATCACAATTGGATTGCATCAAGGTTCTGCTTTGAGTCCATTCTTATTTGTCATAGTGATAGATGAGCTTATTAGGGCTATTCAGAATGAAATACTGTGGTGTATACTATTTGCTGATGATATTGTCGTAGTCGATGAGACGAGAGCTGGGGTAAAAGCCAAATTAGAGTTATGGAGCCAAACTCTAAAATCTCGATGTTTTAGATTAAGTAGGGCCAAAACAGAGTATATGGAGTGCAAATTCAGTATACAGGGAATTTGAGATTATATTATTGTGACACTAGACGGACAAAGAATATCGATGAGCAGTCATTTTACGTACTTGGGTTCTACTATCCAAAAGGATGAGGAGATTAATAGTGATGTCAACCATAGGATTCAAGCCGGCTGGTTGAAATGGAGGAGTGTAATAAGAGTTTTATGCGACTGTAACATTCCGTTATGGCTGACGGAAAAATTTTATCGGACTGCTATTAGGCCAGCTCTGTTATATGACACAGAATGTTGGGTTATAAAGAAATATCATGCTCAGAAGATGAGTGTAGCAGAGATGCGCATAACTCGTTGGATGTGTGGTAAGACGAGGAGAGATAAAGTGAGAAATGAGGATATTCGTACAAAGATAGGCATAGCCCCCATACAAGAGAAGAGAGAAAACCGTCTACGATAGTTTGGTCATATGCTACGTAGACTTACAGTTACGCCAGTCCGGCGAGTAGAGCGTATCAAATTAGGGCAAGTTAAAGAGCACAGGGAGAGACCGAAAAAAACATAGATGGAGGTGATACGACAAGTTATAGAGGCTAAAGGTCTTAATGAAGGCATATTGCTCGATAAGAATGAGTGGAGAAAGTTGATCCATGTGCCCCCGATCCGGTGTAATTCTCTTTTGGTTCATGTAGCCTACCCCAAATACTTAGGACAAATGGCTTAGTTGTTGTTGTTGATTCTAGAAGGCCCCAAGCCACTAATGTCCGAATCACTCATTTTACCCCTCCTATTATGAGCACGTAAGGGGAACAAAATTCTTAGAAATGGCATAAGTCTCTTGAAACTCCATCTTCAATGATGTGTATCTATTATGAGGGTAAATAAGATTGTAAAAATAGTGGGTCAACTAGACCCGATTTCATCTTTTAATCCATAAATACAATGTGAAGAAGAGAAAGGAAAAGGAGAAGAAGAAGAAGCTATTGGTGCCAAATATTATCTCCACCGTAGCGGTTAGCAGACAACAACTGCCTGTAAGTTTATATTTTCCTTTCTGTTACCCACTGCTTCAATTTCTTCTTTCCTCTTCATTTTGAGTTTTGCCAATCCTCATCTTATTCTTCCTTTATTACTCATTTGTTTTTCTAATCTTATTCCCCTTCTTCACATTTTTATTCTTATCTTCTCTCCTTTCTTTAAAAGAATCCCCTTCATTGCTATCAACTAAAGGCTCTAGGAGAGGACCTCTCTAGATGCTAGCTGGCCCGGCTACCTATAGCCACAAGCTTACTTTTCCTTTTTTTTAATTGCTTTTTAATATATGCGATCTTTGATTCCTCTAGACTAGAAATAAGTTTAGACGAAGAGGGAAGAAGGCAAGTTAATATAGGGAACTTCATTCACCCCTATGGCACAAAATATCAGCCAAAGGGCTTGCGTTGTTCCCATTAGCCACAAGTTTACTTGTAAAACAGCTTATGCATAAAGTTTGTCATTTTTATGAAATTTGAAATATAAAGAGGTTTTATATATTGATGACGTAGGAATTATCTTGGTATCAATTGATTAATACAAAAAATAATAAAAAGATAAATTGAATGTTTACTCCTAGAAGTTCTCCCTTAGGTGCCTAGTTGCTTCGTAGACATCTTGGGGTTCCAACTAAAGGAGACCACCTAGCTGCCTCGGAAGTTTTTCTTTTTGTCATACGCAAGCACCGTCATCAAAAACATGTACTAATGACTGGCGTGTCAGCTATCATAATCATGTATGTACACACACACATACACATATATATACATACACACACACACATATGCATATGCATATGTGTACGCACGAGCGCGCATACACATTGATAAAGATTTAAAAACTCATGAAATGAGCCATGTTTTGGGCTAGGCGTATGATTCCACACATAATTTGCATATTTAGTATTACATTCCCACATTTATTTTTAATAAACTCTGCTAATTTAATCTTATTTATTGTTTAAATATGTGCAGACCTTTACTAAAGGAGAGGGAAGAGAAACGAACCAAAAAGCCCATTTAAATTTTGATTTAATTCAGAATTAAATCAAATTAAGGATCAGGGCAAATATGCGGAAGATTTAAGGAGAACAGAGCAAATCAGAGCAGATAATACCAAATAGAAACCGGTTAAATTCAGATTTATTTGGACTTATTCGGTTAGCTTAAGGATCAGAAGAGATATTGCCAAATCAGGGGAATAAATCGAGAAACCAGTTGGATAAACGGACGTAAAACAACATCAATGAGATTCTCTCCCAGGATGTGGCCATCTGGCCGCGGATCCGTGGCCAAAGCCGTGGATCGGCGACTCTTTTACAACCAACGAGGGACCGTTTGGCCGCGCATCCGCGGCTCTGTTACAACCAACGAGGGAATGTTTGCTCCCCCTATTTGTATACTCTTCTCATTATTCCAATTTTGGTATAAATACTACATTTTCTGAAGGCCACAGGGACGATTCAGTAGAGAGAATAGCTAGGATTTTAGTTTAGTTTTAACTTAAGTTTTTCTTTTTCTTGTTAATGTAATTTTGATGTAACTGAGATCAAAGAGAAGTTTTATGTTTGAAAGAGAAGAAGGTTGCATCGAGAAGTGACACCGGTGTAAGTATTCTTCCTTTCTTTTATTATTATAAAATTAAATCGAAGTTGCATTTTATTCTCTATTCTTGTTTTCTTTCACTCTCTTTTTGTGTATGATTGAGTATCCAAGTGAATCTAGTAGCATCGGTATAGCCGTGTTTGTAAGTGCCACCGATATTTCATGATGATGATCTTCTCCTCAAAAGTCTTATCATTTCATTCTGGTTCGTCTTGATGATGTAATGTGGACAGAGACTGAGCTCGATCTTATGGGTTATGCGTTGATCACCTCCGAAGCAAGGTAAGCTTTTGCCAACAATCAAGAGTACGGTAATCAACACAAGAGGTAAGTGAACTTTTCTTTAATTTTCCTTTATTTTAATTCCTTAGCCTAGAATCACTTTCCAAAACCACTCTTCTTTTATCATTTTGTTTTTTTCTTAACTTAGTTTATAAAACAACATCACCGCCATATTCATCTTCCATCTTCATATTTTCTAACTTAACCTTTCATTTTTATGTTCTTTTCCTTTTCTAAAACTGTGAAGAAATTCCTAATATGTTTTTGTAAACTTAAAAGGAAAAAGAACTTATTTAAAAACTTCTATCGCTAGTCCCTCCTTGTGGATTACGACTCGCATAACCACTCGCTATAGCGGTAGTATTAAGAACTTGCACATTCTATTCTTAATCTAAACTATCACTTTTCTTATGCAGGTCAAAACTCAATCAAATTTTAGCACCGTTGTAAGGGAGAGACAGTAAGTTTTCATTTTCTTTTTGATTTATTTTAAAAAGATTTAATCTTTTCTTCTCTGTTTTTGTGTGCAGGGGCTGATTTCAGGAATCTAAGAGCTGCAATTGACATATTGCTATTATGTGCCTCTGCCCAAGAAATCAGAGCATCAGAGCCCACAATTGTGCCGCGCAAACACGACAAAAATCGTGTTTTCACAGCATTTGTGGTAGACTACTAATTGATCTTTTTGCAAGTACTTTAACACTGCAAAATATAGCTTCTGAATGTAATAGATTTTCTTATTAATTTACCTTGCACACTGTATTTAATTCAACAGTAAAGTGGTTATTTGTAAATGTTAAAAATGGTTTAGACTTGCATTTAGGTACGTGTCTAATTCGTTTATTTTTTACATTACTGCTGAAGAGTGCTGAAGCAAAGGTACGTATGCATAGCATGTAGTATAGAAACAATTTTAAATTGTTTATATTGCTTAAGTGTTGCTTTTCATATACATGTACACGTTGAACTAAATTGATTTAAGGGCTTGTCCTATAAACAAGATAAGGTGGAGAAGTCATTACCCTCTCTTAACCTACAAATAATCTCCTCACTCACTAACTCAAGCCTAACTAAAACTGAGTAGACATTGGCCCTAGAGACATCTCGGACTCAATAGAAGACTGACCTAAGGGAAAAGTTGATTAGAATTTGACTCTTGTCAAATCGGTGTCAAAGGTTGGGAATTGAGAGGCGAAACCTCGAAGGCTGGTGGTCTAACTTAATTAGGTCCATCGCTTTTAAGCGCAGATACCTCCCACCAATCTTGCCCCTACCTGGACGATTAACTTGTGGTCAGATTCTGTAATATACCACCCGTGGACAGTATAACAAGTTAGGAGTCATCTAGCTTTAAGGTCTACACTAACTTAAGCTAGATTTTTTTTTATTATTTGTTTGCTTTTTTTTGTTTTTTGCCATCTTTTGTGATATGGATTACAATTATAATTATTCCAATGCATATAGTGATCCATACTTCACACCGACATCTTTTGACTCGGATATTACCAACCCGACATATCATAAATTTAACCAAGTATGCCGAATTGGTCTTATCCGAATCAATATAAGCCCCAGTCCTAATATTATGAACAAGACTGGAACAATCATCACCACTCTTCACATAGTCAATGGGGATACAACTCCCCTGAGTCATATGGTCAGAAACCTTACCAACATCCACCTTCATATACTCCTTTTCAAGATCAACCTATCGAAGAAAATCAGATTTAGAAAAGAGTTATGAAGCCTTTCTTGAGTCCATACATCGTAAGGACTAACAAGCCTATCAAGATTTTCAAATCCAAGATCCTTACTTCACTTTTCAAGTCCCACTACAAGAAGAAAAACTTATGAACTCAGATAGGAGTATGAAAAATCTGATTCAGTCCGAAAATTATTTTTCCCAAACTCTCAATAAGCTAGAAGTACAGATGAGTCGTTTGATCAACATAGTGAAAGATAGGAATGAGGAAACTATACCTAACACATGTTTGACCATTCTCAATTGCCCTAACCATATTGATGAAAACCAAGAATCATAGTGTCTTGGATACTTTAACCAAGAGTCAATTTCATCACACAAACTTGAACTTGACCAATTCCAAACTTTAGACAAATTGGCCATTTTTCCATTCAATGAGATTGAACTTGAATGTAAATGTGATCTCGATTCACAACCTTGTGATTTAGTTCCCCATCTTTGAACCTATATTGACTCCGGTATCTTTACACAATTTGGACCAATTTTCCGAGCCAACTTTATTCCCATACTCATAGATCTAGAAATTGAATCACCAATTTTGGATAATCACGTTTCATTGATGGGAAAAGAATGTGAATTTCATTTCTTTGATTTGAACCCAACTATTGAACCAATATCAATTCTCAAACCTACACTTGATTTTCTCGAGTTAGTAATGGTTCCCGAACCTATCAATCTAGAGCCCAAATCAGCCATTCTACCAAGTCACATTCTTTTGTTGGACATAGGTATAGACAATGATGACTCCGTGATGATTTTTCAAGACTGGTCATGTAAAGGGAATAAGTTTCATGATAGAATCTTTCATGATCCTATTCATATTGGGAATTGTAATTATGTACATAGAAAAGATATCAATAAAGATGGGTTCCGTGAACTACCATATTATTTTAATTGGGTAGCAACGCTTGACCCAATCCGACCACCGGCAGAATCACCACCTTAAGGTAATATTTTCCTTCCTTTTTTCTTTTTCATGTATTTATGCATTCATTCATACATTGAGGACAATGCACAAGATAGGCGTGGTGGAGGGCTCTAACTTAACATAGGTTTTCTTTTTGTTAAAAAAATTAACATTTTCTTTGCTTTTAATTACTTTTTGAAAATAGAAACAATATTTTGACCTATTTTTTGTAAGAAATTAAGTTAATTTTAAAAAATAAAAGAATCATAATTAAGATTTCTTATACTTGGTCAAAATAAGATTATTTGTTTGATTTCTAGAGTTAGGAAGAAAATTTGAAAAAGTAATTTAGTCTTAATTTTACCTTGATGAAATATGCATATTTTATACGCTTACACACTTAGGGTTCAAAAAACAAAGATTCTTATGCCTTATAAACAAAGAAAAAAAGAAAAAAAGGAATAAATATATAAAAAATCCCCTGATTAAGCTGGGTATTTGTACCTCATAAAGCATAAGTATTCACGCCTAAAATGGTCCATATAATAAATAAATTCTTAATTTCGTGGCCTTATTTGCTCGAGTCCTTAAGTCCTTGGGGTATTTTCTCACTCGGTATCCTAAGATCGTCAGGTTTGGGTATCGCCGACTAAAGGCTCGTTATATGGGCAGATTAGAAAGCCTTATAAAACTAAGGAATAATACCACCAAAAATATAAAAAAATAATAAAGCATAAAAGTTTAAGTTAAAGAACCCCTAGTAAAAATTTCACGATCATAAAGGTGCATATAACTTAAGGTAAAATAATAGACTTGATGAGAAATACAGTTTGACTCCTTATCTTGATTGATAACAAGTTTTTGAATAGAGACTAAGTTTAGAAATGAAAATTTTGATTTTCCTATAACTGATAGATTACTTGAACTCTTATAATAATACTTCAAATATTTTCTCCCTTTTTCAAAATGCTTTTTGAAAATACTAACACTTTGTTTCTCTTTCTTTATGGATTTTGTGGGTGTAATCCACTGACCCTCACAAGACAAAACTCGTCCTCTAAGGATAACCTAGAGGTTTAATGACTTGTTACACATGCTAAGTGCAACCGTGATTCCTAAGAAAGTGAATTAAATTAGGTTATCTCTATTTTTTGCTTTTTATTTGTTTTGCTCGAAGACGAGCAAAAGATAGGTGTGGGAGACTGATTGCACACATAATTTGCATGTTTAGTATAACATTCCTACATTTATTTTTAATAAACTCTGCTAAGTTAATCCTATTTATTGTTTAAATATGTGCAGGCCTTTACTAAAGGAGAGGGAAGAGAAACAAGCCTAAAAGCCCATTTAAATTCTAATTTAATTCAGAATTAAATTAAATCAAGGATCAGGGCAAATATGCAGAAGATTTAAGGAGATCAGAGCAAATCGGAGCAGATAATACCAAATAGAAACCTGTTAAGTTTGGATTTATTTAAATTTATTTGGTTAGCTAAAGGATCATCAGAGATATTACCAAATCTGGAGAATAAATCGAGAAACCAGCTGGATAAATGGACATAAAAAACATCAGTGAGATCCTCTCCCAGGATGTGGCCATCTCTGGCCACATCCTGGCCTCGGATCTACGGCTCTGTTACAACCAACGGGGGACCGTTTACTCCCCCTATCTGTATACTCTTCTCATTCCAATTTTGCTATAAATACTACATTTTCTGAAGGCCACAAGGAACGATTCAGCAAAGAAGAATAGGTTAGGATTTTAGTTTAGTTTTAACATAGGTTTTTTTTCTTGTTAATGTAATTTTTCATTTTTTTGATGTAACTGAGATCAGAGAAAAGTTTTATGTTTGAGAGAGAAGAAGATTGTATCGAGAAGTAACACCGGTGTAAGTATTCTTCCTTTCTTTCATTGTTATTCAATTAAATCAAAGTTGCATTTTATTCTCTATTCTTGTTTTCTCTCTCTTTTTGTGTATGATTGAGCATCCAAGTGAATCTAGTAGCATTAGTGTAGCCGTGTTTGTGTGAGTGCCACCGATATTTCATGATGATCTCCTCCTCAAGAGTCTGTATCATTTCATTCTTGTTCATCTTGATGATGTAATGTGGACGAGGACTGAGCTCGATCTTATAGGTTATGCGTTGATTGCCTCCGAAGCAAGGTAAGCTTTTGCCAGCAATCAAGAGTATGGTAATCAACACAAGAGGTAAGTGAACTTTTTTTTAGTATTCCTTTATTTTAATTCCTTAGCCTAGAATCACTTTCCAAAACCACTCTTCTTTTATCATTTTGATCTTTTCTTTTTAACTTAGTTTATAAAACAACAACACCACCTTATTCATCTTCCATCTTTACATCTTCTAATTTAACCTTTTCATTTTTATTTTCTTTTCTTTTTCTAAAACTGAGAAGAAATTCCTAACATGTTTTTGTAAACTCAAAAAGAAAAAGAACTTATTTAAAAGTTTCTATTGCTAGTCCCTCCTTGTGGATCACGACCCGCATAGCAACGCGCTATAGCGGTAGTATTGAGAACTTGTACATTCTATTCTTAAAATTTAAATTATCACTTTTCTTGTGCAGGTCAAAACTCAATCAGTATACATTCGGCTCGGGCTGTTTTTGGGAGCAAAACTTGACACTAGCCTGATTTACAAAATGGGTCTACTTTTAAGATCCAGATCTGCACAAACTTTATGAGTCCCTAACCAAGTTGGTTATCGCCTACTCGAGTCACACACCATGGAATTTGGCAGGTTTCTAATAAAGGAACCCCACAAGAGTTCACAGGAGAGGCATTTGGATGACACTAAAAGGATAGGGAGAAAGAACCTATCATCATACAACTGGATAATTCTATTACGACTTTACATTTCAAATTTCATGATTTATCTTTTCACAGTATAATACCAAATACCTTGTACAGTCTTAAATTTCTAGTAACCTGAATATCTTACACTTTCAACTAAAATAAAGTAACGAAATGCAGCTCTACCTTTACGAAAGTAGATAAATAAGTAAACATAAAAAACCACCAAATTGAACAATGAAAGGTGTTAAGATGATGTAATTCTTGCAAAATTCCTTAATCCATTGAATTTGCAGATTCCGCTGCATCACAATTCTAAATGTTGTTTTTTCCCCTTATTCTAATAGATGTATCCCCAAATTCAATCTCTATGACTTCTAATTAGATGTATCCCCAATTCAATCTCTATAACTTCTAATTAGATGTATCCCCAAATTCAATCTCTGAAGGTATAAGTAACCAATCATGCATCATATTCTTCTGTATTTCATTTTCTATAAATCCGACAAGAAGCACACACACCCCCCTCCTCATATTCTTTTTCATTCCCCCAATAACACAATTCTCGCAGATCCAGAAAGAAGTGATAAAAGGCATACGATCATATGCCATTAAGAATTCTTTCCTAAATTCAAGCTTCATGAAATCTGGTAACTTCCAAATCAAAGAAATTCAAGACATGCATCTCTAAAACAAAAACAAAAAAAAGGTCAGATCTTGCGTTCATATCGCGAAAAAAAGGGGAGTTGAGAAGGGATCGCACTGATGAAGGGGAGGATGGCGAGGACGAGGGCAAGGCCAGAGCTGTCCCTCAACAGATCTTTCATCGGCGTGTAGAGCACCGTCGCCGCCGACACGGCGGTGGTGAGCACCACCTGAGCGCACAAGATCCCGTACACCTTCCTCACGAACCCCCACCGGAGCTCGTTCTCGCCGGCGCTCAGCCCCGGGTACAGCGTCGACCCGCCGCCGGCCTCCAAGTCTAGGTCGCCCTTCCCGCCATGATTGACCTAGAGAATCCGTACATCTCTCCCTTCTCGATCGATCCAATCTCTCTCTGAATCGTTCTCGGGATCTCGATGAAGAAGAAGAACAAGAAAAAGTGAAGAAATGCGTTGATTTTGTTGGCCACTTTTTAATGGACGTGGCGAATTTAAGGAAATAAAAAAGGGAGGGCTTAGGTTTTTATTCCGTGAATGGACGGCTGTGATTCGAAGTTGCGGTGTCGATGCGATTGCACAAACTTTTAGTACTATCCAACAGACTCTACAGATGGACTGTACATGGGATCCGTCGTACTTTTTTTTTTGAAATATTGTATCCGTCGTACTTATACCGTATTTTGCACTTGTAACTGCTAATATGTGGGGTGGGGTACAGAAGTACCAATCTGCAAGTTTAACCTGATGAACATGCTGCATAATTTTTCAATTTTACATAAACTTTCGAGTCCCGAGATTTGTACAAGACCCCTTTAGTACCACCTGTATTTAGTATTTTAATTTGCAAATACAGGATACTCAAACATAAATAGTAGATGAAGACAGGTTAGGATCAAAAGAGTCTTCATCAAAAGAGTTCGCATTTAAAACGTCTATAAAATGCAGTAAACATTATCTTCTTCATGAACAATCAATTGATGAGTAATCTTGATTCAGACAATCTAAAACTGTAGGGTATAAAAACTGTAATAATAGTAAATTCACTGTACAAATACAGTGTACACATACATAATCCTTTTTAATTACATCTCGTCTTTTTTTGGAATATTAGACAACCTATAACTCCTCAAAACTCACTCTCACCTTTGACCAATGAGCCATGCCTCACTGGCTTAATTGCATCTCTTTGATCTAAAACAATTCATCAAACATTCTTTACATGATACAGCATTCAGTATCAGATTATAAGTCTACAATTCTACATTGTTATGCTAGTGATTTGACTTGTATTGTTATTGAATCTATACATTACTTTCCGTTGCCTCGTCCACCAGACACACACCTCATGTACTTATCTATCAGCAAACTAATTTCGCCAAGTGTAGTGAATGGTTGAGGTCAGATACATCATGAGCAGTCGCAAGCTCTCTCCCCGGCTTCCATGACGATTCCCCCACTCGTCCTCATCCCCGTTGCCATGTTCAAGCATGGAGTGGTGGATATCTTCTAGGCTGGAGGCAGTGGTGTCTTGAGTGTCATGTGTGCTATGCGCGAGGGCAACAACCAGCGAGGAACTCAATAGATACAACAGAGAAGTACCCAAGAATAACAGGAACAATAAACAAGAAAGAAAGCAAACATAATATTTAATGAGGTTCAGCAATTTGCCGACGTCCTCGGGACAAAAGGGAGAGAGTTTTATTGATTCAACAACCAAATACAATGTGTACCTTGCATGCAATTCAAGAGGGCTCTGCCCCTTTATTTATAGCCAAAAAGACCATGAATTTAGGAAACCCCAATTGGATTCGTCTCCAATTCAGAAACAAAGTCCGAATCTAGAAAGGAGAGACAGATCTGCGCCCAGATATCGGTCGGCGGGCGGTCGACTGACCCAAGCACCCGGTCGACCGGTCGGTCGACCATGTTCAACCAAGAGTCTCATCATGTCAGTCAGTCAACCGGGCGATCGACCGGTCGGTCGATCGTGTTCAACCGAGAGTCTCATCATGTCAGTCGGTCGATCGGGCGGTCGACCGTTCTCTGCTACGGTCGACCGAGAGGTCGACCGAGCTATCATGTGCACTATCTTGTGCATGTTTGTACACCCCGGTCGATCGGGCGGTCGACCGGCCCCTTCTTTGTGCACACTGGTCAACCGGGCGGTCGACCGACCCTACTGCTGGTCTGATATAAACTCCGTCTTAACTCCGTTCTCGCACCTTTTGGCTTCCAATCTCCTCTATACAATTCCTCTCTCTCCCTACAATTCTCCACCTCGGTGAAGATTTCTCAAATCTGAGCCGAACTCATCATAGTACATGTCGACTCGAAAGTGGCTGCACAATGTGGTTGCCTACGTACCTTGCCCAAGGGATCAAGCCATCCGTACTTCATCCAAACAAGCTCCAACGAGCTCAAGCAACTAGAAGGATATGGAGCAACTCTTTACAATGTGTAAACTTCACTCCTGATACCACCTTAGTAAGCATATCTGTGAGATTCTCCTTTATGTGAATTTTTAGTAACTCAATATCACTTTCATAAGAATCTCCCGAACAAAGTGGAACCTGACGTCTATGTGCTTCGTCCTTGCATGATACACCTGGTTCCAAATAGATAGCACTCATGCTATCACAATTGATTTTCAACAGACCTTGTTCAATCCCTAAGTCATCAAGCAACCCTTGAAGCCATATGGCCTCCTTTATAGCCTCCATCATGGCCATGTACTCGGCCTCTGCAGTAGACAACGCAA
Source organism: Agave tequilana (assembly GCA_038442645.1). Classification (NCBI taxonomy): domain Eukaryota; kingdom Viridiplantae; phylum Streptophyta; class Magnoliopsida; order Asparagales; family Asparagaceae; genus Agave; species Agave tequilana. The sequence goes on from JAVJIF010031772.1 coordinate 19,733, forward strand.
CGGTAGACTGTAGAATAGAGCGCCAACTCACCGGTGCTTGAGACAATGTTAACACATACCGTGTTGTGATGCCCCGATCCGGCGGGTACGGAAACGTCACTGCGACGTATATACGCAGGTCAGAAATGCCCTCACGTATATACGCTAAGCATCAGTACATATAAGAATCAGAGTGCGGAAGCACAGTGGTAATTACATTCCAACAGAAAATTACAAGTACATAGTCATCACAGAGAGTGATACAATATTACAGGAATATTACATCACCAGGAAATTATAAAAGTACAATGCACGAAGAGATATACAAAGGCTGAGTGTAATACCTGTTCCCGGAATACGTACTTAGTTGCGTATTCAGATTTTCGGTCGTATTTTTTCGATTTGTTTCCTGTATTTATTCTGTATTATGAATTCCTTATATGACTGTTTTGTCTTGGATTTGGATTCGTGTACTCGGAGTCAGCCCTAGTCTGAACCGAAGGCCCGATCCTAGAGTATTACTCGATTTAGACATTCTGATAATTAGAATTGACCGATTTTAGTTTTAAATATCATTTTCTAATATTATATATTTTCTATGATTTTCTAGATTTTTCTGGAATTAAAATGAAAGTCTTCAAAACCGGTGTCGACCAGTGCCGCTGATCGATTCCAGGATTTTTATTTCACAATCAGTTAGGAATTTCTAGAAGGTCCCTTAGACTTTATTTCTTAGAATCATATTTTCTATCTAAATACTTTTTCTGAGAATTTTATGAATTTATGAAAATTCCAACGGAGTCGGTAGATAACTGATTCGGGATTTTTAGTTTTAAAACTATAAAGTATTTCTTAAAACGGATTTCACTATGATACTTAGTATATATTCTTGATTTTTGGTAATTATTTCGGGTCGTTCGAGATACTTGAATTTCGAACGATTCCTGTTTTTCCGAAAGATTTCCGCGTCTGCAACTGAATCCCGGGAATCCGCCACTTTCATTATTTTCAAATTCTCTTCCAAGAAAATATCTCCTCATATGAATTTCTTTTCCTTTTTCCTTTTCCTTTATTTCTTTCCTTCCTCCACAAGCCAAAGCCTTTTCCTATTTCCAAAATTCCAACAATTCCAATTTTTCCTCTCCACACACTTCCACCAACCTCCACCATTAATGCCCCCTTTCTCTCTCTCCTCCATGGCCGGCCAAGTGGCCAAGGGAGGGACACTCATCCCCTCCTCCACTTTGCAAAAACCCCCCTCTCTTTTAATTATTTGCACCTCCTTCACAAATCCAAAACCCTATAAATATCTTTCCTTTACATTTCATTTCCTTTTTCATTTTCTCTTCACCAAGAGCCAAACCCTAGCCACCTCCATCTCCTTCATCTCCACCACCACAACTACTCCAACCCCTTCCCTTCATCTTCCTCCTCCTTCATCTCCATGGGAAACACCACCAAGGTCATCAACTCTACCAAAACCCCAACTTCTTCTTCATCATCAACTTCCATCACTACCACCATCACTCCATCATCAACCACTCCTTTTGGTGAGTAATTTCAATCACCAAGACTTAGATTATTCTTAGTATACTTAGGTTTGCTTATCATGTTCAATTATGTCTTCAATCCATGATTATTTGGTCATCAAACACAAAACCACCAAAATCTGTTCTGTTTGCTGTTTCCAGACGATTAGTCGACTAGACCTATAGATTAGTCGACTAGAAACCCTTAGTTGAAACGTAACATTTTCTGGAACACAGTTTTAGTCGACTTAGGTTATTTATTAGTCGACTAGAAACCTCGATTAGTCGACTAGACCTAGGCATTAGTCGACTAACTTATTTTGTCCTGTGAAACACAATTCTAGGAAACACAGTATTAGTCGACTTACCTTAGTTCCTAGTCGACTAGAGACCCTTAGTCGACTACTCCCTTGACCCTAGTCGACTAACCTTTCCTGAAGCAGAAACCTTAACTCTCTGTATCTCAGATTTAGTCGACTTAACATAACTGTTAGTCGACTTGTCATGTCTGTTAGTCGACTACCCATATGACCCTAGTCGACTAACCTTTTCCTGAAACAGAAATCCAACTCTCTGGTGCACAGTTTTGGTCGACTATACCAGACTGTTAGTCGACTAATTCCTCTATTAGTCGACTACTCTTCCACCCTAGTCGACTAACTTTAGCTGTTTGTCATAGTTGATTTCTTTCTTGAATATGAACCTTATCCTCTAGACTTATATCATATGTTATGTTGGTGTTACTTGACTTGTCACTTGACAAACATCATCTTACCTTCTCTTTTTCTCTCTCCTCTTCTCTCTACATATTTATATCAGGTTTTGTGGCGCATCCCAAGCTTCCGTGGATTACGGCTCTTTCGGTATTTTGGAGTTTAGGCGAGTATTCTCACTCGCTACTTTCTTGTATGCGAGTAGTCTCGCTCTTCTCTATTTTGAGTTCCCATTTCACCGGGACGATAAGTATTTCGCTTCTTATTTCCATATTCATGTATTGCATTACAATTACTTGTATTATGGTAGCTTCACCTTGTGCTTGTACCATGCTTATGATATGCTTGTTTCTTCATCATATACCATGCGTGGCCGACCCTTCGTGGTCGTTGGACTTTGAGTTACTTTTATGTTACCTTGCCATACCATTACCTCAGGCTAGTCAGTTGCATGCTTTTATTTAACATATGTATATCACCTGACCATCTAGTGTGTTATCACCTGACCACCTGCCATGCTACTATTTGGCAAGACCCTTTTAGTTATGCTATGACTTGCCCTGACTATTATCAATCTCTTGCCATGACTTAACCCGACTATTATCAATCCTTTGATATGCTTGGTTGTTTACTAATTATCACCACCCTGTCATGCTATCACTTGACACCCAGCATAATATACTTGACTTGTGATTGTCATCTTTACGGGAACCTTGACTTGTTATCTTGTATCATGATCAGTGACCTGTTTTCCTGCTTTACATGCAGTGACCTGACTATATAGTACTTGTGTACTCCTGAATTCCTGATCATGCCTATTTCCTGTTTTTCCCGTAAAGTGATAATTAAACTAATGAATCCTAAAAAGGACCAACTTGTATTGGGTCGGGGGAAACATGCGGATATCAATATGTGTTCGTGTTTACAGTGGCTTTTAGGAATGTTGTGCAACTACATGTTCCGGTCTGACCTGTGGGCCTCCAGGGGACCGAGGGGAGAGCTGGCTCCCTCATTACTGGTACCATCATGATAAGGGCATACATAAGTCCCTCCTGTTAGCCTTGCGGCTGGTTTCCGTTTCCATGCAACGGAACAATCCTGGGCCGTGGTCCCGGGTATGTACGGGACCCACTGTAAACATAGTTGTTGATACCCCCGCCGGTTTCCAATAACAACCTTGCTTTACTCGGATATGGATCTATGTGTGCTGGGACGCTAGTCCACATAGCTAGATATCAGGGTAAGACGAGTAATAATAAAGTGTCTAATAACCGGCTCTTTAAGTTGTAAGTGGAGGTATGTGGAATGGGACGCATACTAAAGCCTGCAACTTAAACGGCTATGAATCTGTGTTGTGCCTTACTATATTTGCTTGTCCGGGATTTTACTTCGGATTTCCGGTTTTATGAGTATTATCGTATTATCTGCTCATATTCTGCTTTATCCATTGTATTCACTTGCCTCTTGTTCATTATCTTATCATGCCTGAGAACAGTCGGTTGAATGGGCTTGGGTTATGGTGACATGAGATAAAGGTATATAGATGAGGGTTTCCTTGTTTGGATTATTCCTTCGATGTACTAGTCTCATGGAACCGTAATCTGAAGCCATACGATCAGATTGCTTGTCCTTGGCTTTACATGACATGTACTCACCCTTGCTCGCCACTTGGTTTTGCTTCACCACTCGCCTGGGGAGTATCATTTGACTCCCTGGATCCTCATGTCCAGGTCATGGAGCTTGGAGCGTGTAGATTCTCCCCCTTGTGGATCAGAGTAGCGCAGCGGTAGCGTGGATCCCCAGCCGATCTTCCAGAGCTCCATCCTTCCAGGCCCCTTGTGAGTCTCTCGAGTTTTTCTTTTAAACTCGTGAGTGCCTTTTATACTGTTTATACTTGTACCTTTCCTTGTATTCCCGCTGTTCATATATGTATACCTTTTGTACTCTCGCATTTGCACATCAGTGATATAATATTATTGTAATATTGGATCACTTCTGGTGATAACTTTGTAATTGTATATATGTGTTGGAATGTATAATGCACCATTGCTTCCGTACTCTGATTCTTGTCTGTACTGATGCTTAGCGTATATACGGGAGGGTAGTTCTGACCTACGTATATACGTCGCAGTGACGTCCCCGTATCCGTGGGATCGGGGCGTTACAGGTTGTATCAGAGCCTAGGCTCTAACTTCCTCAGTACGTCCAGAGGGCAAATTAATGGTAATGAAATTTGCAACTGGAATACTTGAGTCTTGGTTATACATTCCAACTACAAGTGCAGAGTTATCTATTTCTTGACTATCTTTCTTTGATTCCTAATTCCTCCTATCCTTTCCCTGTTTTGGTTTTATGAAGCCTTATACTATCTTAAGATATGACTAGACTAGAGAGGTAGTGGCTGGTTCTGAATGAAGCTATTATGTGATCTCTTCGGCGAATTCTATGAAGCTTGGTATTCTCCAGATTGATCCTGATCTGGCTATCTTTCAGAAGTCAGCAGTCGGAATCCTCTACTATATCGTTCAGAGTGATTGATGCCTGGTATTCGGGATTCTTAATTATCGGTCTTCTTTATTATTATGCTCAGGACTATCAGGGTTTTCTTTGTCTTCGGTATTCTGGCTTATTTATTTCACAGCCACGACATCAGCAGTATTATTCAGCATTATTCGAAGATTTATACAGCCGGAAGTGCGGAGGATGATTATCGTACAGTCGACTTGAGAGCCCTACCTCTAGTGCTTCATATCTTAATTGGTATAAATTCCACCTTTGTCCCCTTTGTGTTCAATTTACCCCTTAACGAAATTGCGAGGACGCAATTTTTGTAAGGTGGGTGGATTGTAATACCCTGTTCCCGGAATACGTACTTAGTTGCGTATTCAGATTTTCGGTCGTATTTTTTCGATTTGTTTCCTGTATTTATTCTGTATTATGAATTCCTTATATGACTGTTTTGTCTTGGATTTGGATTCGTGTACTCGGAGTCAGCCCTAGTCTGAACCGAAGGCCCGATCCTAGAGTATTACTCGATTTAGACATTCTGATAATTAGAATTGACCGATTTTAGTTTTAAATATCATTTCTAATATTATATATTTTCTATGATTTTCTAGATTTTTCTGGAATTAAAATGAAAGTCTTCAAACCGGTGTCGACCAGTGCCGCTGATCGATTCCAGGATTTTTATTTCACAATCAGTTAGGAATTTCTAGAAGGTCCCTTAGACTTTATTTCTTAGAATCATATTTTCTATCTAAATACTTTTTCTGAGAATTTTATGAATTTATGAAAATTCCAACGGAGTTGGTAGATAACTGATTCCGGGATTTTTAGTTTTAAAACTATAAAGTATTTCTTAAAACGGATTTCACTATGATACTTAGTATTATATTCTTGATTTTTGGTAATTATTTCGGGTCGTTCCGAGATACTTGAATTTCGAACGATTCCTGTTTTCCGAAAGATTTCCGCGTCTGCAACTGAATCCCGGGAATCCGCCACTTTCATTATTTTCAAATTCTCTTCCAAGAAAATATCTCCTCATATGAATTTCTTTCCTTTTTCCTTTTCCTTTATTTCTTTCCTTCCTCCACAAGCCAAAGCCTTTTCCTATTTTCCAAAATTCCAACAATTCCAATTTTTCCTCTCCACACACTTCCACCAACCTCCACCATTAATGCCCCTTTCTCTCTCTCCTCCATGGCCGGCCAAGTGGCCAAGGGAGGGACACTCATCCCCTCCTCCACTTTGCAAAAACCCCCTCTCTTTTAATTATTTGCACCTCCTTCACAAATCCAAAACCCTATAAATATCTTTCCTTTACATTTCATTTCCTTTTTTCATTTTCTCTTCACCAAGAGCCAAACCCTAGCCACCTCCATCTCCTTCATCTCCACCACCACAACTACTCCAACCCCTTCCCTTCATCTTCCTCCTCCTTCATCTCCATGGGAAACACCACCAAGGTCATCAACTCTACCAAAACCCCAACTTCTTCTTCATCATCAACTTCCATCACTACCACCATCACTCCATCATCAACCACTCCTTTTGGTGAGTAATTTCAATCACCAAGACTTAGATTATTCTTAGTATACTTAGGTTTGCTTATCATGTTCAATTATGTCTTCAATCCATGATTATTTGGTCATCAAACACAAAACCACCAAAATCTGTTCTGTTTGCTGTTTCCAGACGATTAGTCGACTAGACCTATAGATTAGTCGACTAGAAACCCTTAGTTGAAACGTAACATTTTCTGGAACACAGTTTTAGTCGACTTAGGTTATTTATTAGTCGACTAGAAACCTCGATTAGTCGACTAGACCTAGGCATTAGTCGACTAACTTATTCTGTCCTGTGAAACACAATTCTAGGAAACACAGTATTAGTCGACTTACCTTAGTTCCTAGTCGACTAGAGACCCTTAGTCGACTACTCCCTTGACCCTAGTCGACTAACCTTTCCTGAACCAGAAACCTTAACTCTCTGTATCTCAGATTTAGTCGACTTAACATAACTGTTAGTCGACTTGTCATGTCTGTTAGTCGACTACCCATATGACCCTAGTCGACTAACCTTTTCCTGAAACAGAAATCCAACTCTCTGGTGCACAGTTTTGGTCGACTATACCAGACTGTTAGTCGACTAATTCCTCTATTAGTCGACTACTCTTCCACCCTAGTCGACTAACTTTAGCTGTTTGTCATAGTTGATTTCTTTCTTGAATATGAACCTTATCCTCTAGACTTATATCATATGTTATGTTGGTGTTACTTGACTTGTCACTTGACAAACATCATCTTACCTTCTCTTTTTCTCTCTCCTCTTCTCTCTACATATTTATATCAGGTTTTGTGGCGCATCCCAAGCTTCCGTGGATTACGGCTCTTTCGGTATTTTGGAGTTTAGGCGAGTATTCTCACTCGCTACTTTCTTGTATGCGAGTAGTCTCGCTCTTCTCTATTTTGAGTTCCCATTTCACCGGGACGATAAGTATTTCGCTTCTTATTTCCATATTCATGTATTGCATTACAATTACTTGTATTATGGTAGCTTCACCTTGTGCTTGTACCATGCTTATGATATGCTTGTTTCTTCATCATATACCATGCGTGGCCGACCCTTCGTGGTCGTTGGACTTTGAGTTACTTTTATGTTACCTTGCCATACCATTACCTCAGGCTAGTCAGTTGCATGCTTTTATTTAACACATGTATATCACCTGACCATCTAGTGTGTTATCACCTGACCACCTGCCATGCTACTATTTGGCAAGACCCTTTTAGTTATGCTATGACTTGCCCTGACTATTATCAATCTCTTGCCATGACTTAACCCGACTATTATCAATCCTTTGATATGCTTGGTTGTTTACTAATTATCACCACCCTGTCATGCTATCACTTGACACCCAGCATGATATACTTGACTTGTGATTGTCATCTTTACGGGAACCTTGACTTGTTATCTTGTATCATGATCAGTGACCTGTTTTCCTGCTTTACATGCAGTGACCTGACTATATAGTACTTGTGTACTCCTGAATTCCTGATCATGCCTATTTCCTGTTTTTCCCGTAAAGTGATAATTAAACTAATGAATCCTAAAAAGGACCAACTTGTATTGGGTCGGGGGAAACATGCGGATATCAATATGTGTTCGTGTTTACAGTGGCTTTTAGGAATGTTGTGCAACTACATGTTCCGGTCTGACCTGTGGGCCTCCAGGGGACCGAGGGGAGAGCTGGCTCCCTCATTACTGGTACCATCATGATAAGGGCATACATAAGTCCCTCCTGTTAGCCTTGCGGCTGGTTTCCGTTTCCATGCAACGGAACAATCCTGGGCCGTGGTCCCGGGTATGTACGGGACCCACTGTAAACATAGTTCGTTGATACCCCCGCCGGTTTCCAATAACAACCTTGCTTTACTCGGATATGGATCTATGTGTGCTGGGACGCTAGTCCACATAGCTAGATATCAGGGTAAGACGAGTAATAATAAAGTGTCTAATAACCGGCTCTTTAAGTTGTAAGTGGAGGTATGTGGAATGGGACGCATACTAAAGCCTGCAACTTAAACGGCTATGAATCTGTGTTGTGCCTTACTATATTTGCTTGTCCGGGATTTTACTTCAGATTTCCGGTTTTATGAGTATTATCTGCTCATATTCTGCTTTATCCATTGTATTCACTTGCCTCTTGTTCATTATCTTATCATGCCTGAGAACAGTCGGGTTGAATGGGCTTGGGTTATGGTGACATGAGATAAAGGTATATAGATGAGGGTTTCTTGTTGGATTATTCCTTCGATGTACTAGTCTCATGGAACCGTAATCTGAAGCCATACGATCAGATTGCTTGTCCTTGGCTTTACATGACATGTACTCACCCTTGCTCGCCACTTGGTTTTGCTTCACCACTCGCCTGGGGAGTATCATTTGACTCCCCTGGATCCTCATGTCCAGGTCATGGAGCTTGGAGCGTGTAGATTCTCCCCCTTGTGGATCAGAGTAGCGCAGCGGTAGCGTGGATCCCCAGCCGATCATCCAGAGCTCCATCCTTCCAGGCCCCCTTGTGAGTCTCTCGAGTTTTTCTTTTAAACTCGTGAGTGCCTTTTATACTGTTTATACTTGTACCTTTCCTTGTATTCCCGCTGTTCATATATGTATACCTTTTGTACTCTCGCATTTGCGCATCAGTGATATAATATTATTGTAATATTGGATCACTTCTGGTGATAACTTTGTAATTGTATATATGTGTTGGAATGTATAATGCACCATTTGCTTCCGTACTCTGATTCTTGTCTGTACTGATGCTTAGCGTATATACGGGAGGGTAGTTCTGACCTACGTATATACGTCGCAGTGACGTCCCCGTATCCGTGGGATCGGGGCGTTACAGGTTGGTATCAGAGCCTAGGCTCTAACTTCCTCAGTACGTCCAGAGGGCAAATTAATGGTAATGAAATTTGCAACTGGAATACTTGAGTCTTGGTTATACATTCCAACTACAAGTGCAGAGTTATCTATTTCTTGACTATCTTTCCTTTGATTCCTAATTCCTCCTATCCTTTCCCTGTTTTGGTTTTATGAAGCCTTATACTATCTTAAGATATGACTAGACTAGAGAGGTAGTGGCTGGTTCTGAATGAAGCTATTATGTGATCTCTTCGGCGAATTCTATGAAGCTTGGTATTCTCCAGATTGATCCTGATCTGGCTATCTTCAGAAGTCAGCAGTCGGAATCCTCTACTATATCGTTCAGAGTGATTGATGCCTGGTATTCGGGATTCTTAATTATCGGTCTTCTTTATTATTATGCTCAGGACTATCAGGGTTTTCTTTGTCTTCGGTATTCTGGCTTATTTATTTCACAGCCACGACATCAGCAGTATTATTCAGCATTATTCGAAGATTTATACAGCCGGAAGTGCGGAGGATGATTATCGTACAGTCGACTTGAGAGCCCTACCTCTAGTGCTTCATATCTTAATTGGTATAAATTCCACCTTTGTCCCCTTTGTGTTCAATTTACCCCTTAACGAAATTGCGAGGACGCAATTTTTGTAAGGTGGGTGGATTGTAATACCCTGTTCCCGGAATACGTACTTAGTTGCGTATTCAGATTTTCGGTCGTATTTTTTCGATTTGTTTCCTGTATTTATTCTGTATTATGAATTCCTTATATGACTGTTTTGTCTTGGATTTGGATTCGTGTACTCGGAGTCAGCCCTAGTCTGAACCGAAGGCCCGATCCTAGAGTATTACTCGATTTAGACATTCTGATAATTAGAATTGACCGATTTTAGTTTTAAATATCATTTTCTAATATTATATATTTTCCCACACACACAAAATTGCACATGATTTTCAAAAGATTATTTTTGTCTCTTGTATAAAATATTTATATAGACCTATCTCAGTATTTGCAAACTCAATTTATTGTAGTATACTAAGTCTTGACAAAAATAATTTTTGAAAATTTACATATCCTCAAAAATATTTTTACAAAATTTATGTTTTGACCTGTTGCGGTCGACCGGACGGTCGACCGACTCTGTTTCAGGTCAGAACGGTCAACCGAGCGGTCGACCGCAGTTTGACCGTTGGGTGCGTGCATGTGTGCGTGTTATCCAGTCGACCGGACCCCATATCGGTCGACCGAGCTTCGACCGACTGACTGCACCCTGTTGACACTTAAAAAAGACAAGATTCTTACTAGCCTGAACAATGTCTAAACTTGTTGACATTTACAAAAGACGAGTGACAGACAAGCTGACGACCAATTTTCACCCATCTCCGAGGGATAAGGAAGCAACTTGGACTCCACTAATCCAGCAAGCAGACAGTGAGCCCGGATTGTCTCTGAACAGACCTCAGCAGGTCTAAGATGCTAGCACTTAGCATCACATGAGCCCAAAAGGACAGCTTCGCCTGAGAGGCTAAGATCATTGAACTTCGCCTTGAAGCCATTCAAAGCTCCGCCAGGAAGCTAACTCATAGCTTCGCCTGAACTGCTGAAGCGCAACTCCGCAGAGAGAGTCAGCTTCGCCTGAAGCCATATGCAACTGCGTAGAAGGGTATGTGGTAGCTTCGCCATAGACGACATCTAGCTCCGCCGAAGAGCCTTCTTTTGACTTCGCCAGATACTGCCTCCGGCTCCGCTGTGAGTTCAAAGCGGGCAGCGCCGCTGCTGGTCTGCTATGGTCAACCTTTGACCAATCAAATCTCCATATGAGATCAGATCTAATCGGGATAAAGATCTAATCGGATCAAGATCTAATCAGATCAAGATCAAATCTGAGATCTAATTTGGTAGTTGATTGCCACAATCTCTTGACTCTTCTAAAACGAGTAAGAGGATCAGGGGAAATCTTTCAATAATATGGAAAAAATCAAAACAGATCAGAAGGGTCAACCAACCTGCTACTTCTAACTTCGCAGAAGCTGATTCTAACCTCACAGCAAGGCTACTTTCCAGATTTAAACAGATTTGATTCAATCTATTTCTATATTTTCAAGGACAATTATACCCCTGCTCTCCCTATAAATAGCCCACCAGGGGCACAAGGAGGACAGACCAGAGGCGATACGCAAGAGAGAGGACTCCACAAGCAGAAACTTCTTCATAACGCACCGTGCGCACAAGAATTCAGAGACTTTTAGAGAATTACCTCTCTATTCAGGGTGCTGATACCCTAATACTTCTTCTCAAGGAATCTCGGGAACTATGCGAGAAGGAATTCCTAATTGAAGGCGGTTTTGAGAAGTAACAAGAGGGTTCTACCAACCTTCTGTTCTCTGATTCCCCGAACCAGGCGAGAAGGGAATCTCATCGCTCGCATCGTCAAAGGGACAAAGTGGTCGCGCGCTGACCAGACTCCTATCGGTACACTTCTCCAGAATCTCTGAGGAGATCTACTTGTAATCTTTTTAAGAATACTTATAATTTAGCTCCTCACTCTTTTTATTGTAAGTTTTTTCCTTTGCAAATCAATGGAAAACAAGATGGCGACTCCGCTGGGGAAGTTATTCTCCACTGCTGAGAATCAAGTGTCGCAATGCGACGAATAGACCTTCGGATCTATCTCTGAATTCGGAAAAACCGGTGCAGCCAGAGCCTCTCTGGCTAAATCTTCAAGGAAAGTCTCTGCGGAGACAGATAAGGCTATCTGCGAGCCTACTGCTGTTCTCTAGCGCAACAAGGAAGCACGCCCGCAGTCCAAGTCCTTCACTTTCAAGAACCTGGTCGTTCAATTCGACCAAGGAAGATTTGAGGAAGTCCTCTCTGGGGGTGGTCTAATGCTTCATGCATGGAAGCATAGGAAGGTCTCCACGGCTAATGTTTCAGAACAGAAACCAGGAGCAGAATTCTGCCAACACCCTCAGCCTCGCATGTGGCTAGTCAGGTTCCTTGCGAACCTAAGTCTCCCTTGTCAAAGCAGATGTGGAGGCCTAAACAGAAGTCTCTGGGCAAAGTCTCAGGCGTGGCTACGCCAAAAACCACTCCTCTCTCGCGAAGAGAAAAAGGCAAGATGCCTGTCTGCTCCACAATGTTGCTAGCCGCGAAGTCACGACGGCAATCATACCGTCGCCCAATCCAGAGCAGCAACGCCTTGCGCTGGCCTCGTTCTCATGAGCGAAGCTACAGTACCACAGCGTACGCGCAGGGTTCATGGCCGCGAAGCTACAGCCAAAATACTATCCAAGGCTAATCGCCTTCGCAGCAGCATAGCGGGTAAAGCACCACAGCGTGCTCCGCTCTCCAGTTCGTCAGACGCTAAGCTCGCGCTTTGTGGCGAAGCTAGAACTAAAGCACTATTCAGTGCTAATCCCCTCTGCGGGTATAAAAGGAGCAGGACATCGTACTATGCGCGATCCAAAAGAGCCTCTGCGCTGGATTGTTTTGGCCCAACTGGGTCTGACCTGCAGGAATTCTTGACGAACAAATGGAAGTCAGAATCTTTTCGAACTACTTCCCCCTGTTGTCAACAAGTGGGATGTCAGTTGGTGACGTCCACTCGGTCCATTGCCGGCTAGCACTAATCTTCGCCACTTCTCCAGGCCGGCAATTAATTTTTAATCGGCTATCGGTACAAGCCCCGATGAAGCATCGCAAAAGGAGCGTCTCACGAGATCTACCCTCTGCATCCGTCAACATGACCGGAAAGGGACGAGAGCTGCGCAGGGGTAGGCAAGCGTCCGACGACACTCCCTACAGTTCCCTAGATCCAGATTACAGCCCAGGCTTAGGCGAAGTCTTGGTGCATGAAGAGGGTGTTTTCCGAAACACCAGATCTAGAGTGGCGATACCCTACAGTTATGAACAGCCTTCCTTCTCAACGGCCTTAGCCTCGCCGGAGCCCAGGAGATCACTCCAACCATCAGATGAAGAAGATGAAGACAGTGGGTACGCCTCTTCAGCGACAGTCAGCTCGGTGCGAACAGACAGAGCATCAGTCAATATGGCTGATAATGTTAACGACGACCTTCGTCGACGTTTGGAAGCTCAGGAGCAAACTTTCAAGACTCAGCAAGAAGCTCTGGACAACATTCAACAGATGCTCGCTCAACTCCTCAGTAACCGGAATAACAATGATGCCGGGAGCAATCACGACGAGGAGGAACATGTTAGCAATGATCAGCCAAAGATCGAGAAGTCCAAGGACGGGTCTTCCTTAGACGCTGAAGTCCTTAAGGGCCTTCAAGCTCAAATTGCATCCCTATCTCAGAGGGATGAATTAAAGAAAGCGGGGACAGTCCGTCCTTACCAGTTGGAGTGGGATTCAGTGCCATACCCACCGAAGTTCAAACCACCAACATTGCATACCTTTGATGGCAAGAGCTCGCCAAACCAGCACATCTACTATTTTCGGTCTCAGACCGGTAATGTTATAGGCAATGACGCCATCATGGCTAGACTGTTCATTGGCACCTTAAAGGGGGTAGCATTTGATTGGTTCCGAAGTCTCCCCCCTCCGGGCTCTGTCAATTCTTGGATCGACCTGGAAACCCGATTCCTTTCTCGTTTCTATGAGGATGATGCCGAGGTAATCATGGACAAGCTCCTCTCTACCGTGCAGAAGAAAGGCGAATATGTCCGTGACTACATTGAGCGATTCAGAAACTTGTCTTTGATGTGCCCAGCAGGGATGTTGATTAGTCACATATATTGCATTTATATTGTCACCTTACCATGCTTTTTAGCTAATAAATCCTTTTAATAAGTTTTCTTTTTCTTTGCTAAATGTAGGCCCAAGTGCTCAAAGAAAGAAAAGAGAAAACAAGCCCAAAAGCCCACCAAATTCTGAATTAATTCAGAATAAATTCGAAATGAAGAAATCAGGGGTAAATCTTGGCATATCAAGAGGTTGAGAAGAATCCTCCCTGAATTGAGCGATTAAAGCCACACAATCAAAGGCTGTTTCGTCAACGGTTGGAGCAGAAACAAGAAAACCAGCAGAAGATACGGGCTACACACCAAACCAGTGATCTCCCCCCTTTTGGTGTGGCCACCTGGCCACACCAGGGCCGCGGAAACGCGGCCCATGCCACGTTTTCGCGGCTTGTTGGAGGCTGTTGGGGGAGCGTTTGCTCCCTCAATCTTCCCGGGATCCTCTCTGTTAGGGTTTTGCCTATAAATATTGGTTTCAGCAAAGAAAAAGGCAGCGAAGATTAGGATTAAGTTTTGTATTTATTTTCTTAGGATTAGGCTCTTTGTTAGCTAGAACAAAAGTTATAATCTTGCTTTTTAATTTGTAGTCTAGTATCAAAATTTGTGAGAGAGAGGACTGAGAACTTGTACTTGAAGATTGAAGTGACAGCAATACAAAAGTCGAGCCAAGTTTTCTTCCACTTGCAGTACGGTATGGTTTGTATTATGTCTATGTTTTCTTCGTTGTTTTCTATTGATAACTAAACGTTTTTCTGGGCTTGCTATCGCAACTCTCTTTTGCTTTTCTTCTCTCCTGCTTTTAAAAGAAAACGACCCGATGACTCATATGAATGCCTCACTTAAAAGCCTTTCTTTTTGAAAGTGTTCTTGAAGGCACATGAGGATGGGTATGGATAGTTGAATTCACAATTCTTTCATGAACATCTCTTGAATCGTTTTTAATTCATTCTTGCTTCTTCGCGCTTGATGTTTTAATATTCGATTCTAACTATTTCTTGAAGAAAGGACTCAACGCTTCTAACCATCTTATGTGCATTACTTAAAGCTTTCTAAAAATCAACTTTAAGTTTTGCAAATGATCACTTGAGGGACTTAATATTTTAAGAGAAGAATGACAATTGAGTAGTGAGATAGTGAGCCCAGACTTTCTTCATTATTACAAACAACAAAACAATTTTCAAGCTTTTTAAATCACCTTCTCCAAAACCTTTTCTAAAAGTTGCAAATTTTCTTTCATTCATCTCTTTCTTTCCACCTCTTTTTCATAAAAAACGAATACAATTCCTTGTTTTAAAATGATTCACCGAAAAGCTTCCATCGTATCCCTCCTTGTGGACACAACCCGTTAGCCACAAGCTACGCGGTAAACTCTTAAACTTTTTGATTGTTCTTTATTTTAGCAATAAATTTTTGGCGCCGTTGCCGGGGAGGGAACGGTGTATTTATTTTCTAACAAGTTTTGTGTGTTGTTTCAGGGACTTGAAGATCAAGATCTAGCATTCAAGCTTTGCAAGAGAAGACTTGCAAATTCTGTGCCCCTACTCTCGAAAGTAGGAAACAGAATTTCAAGAAATTGCTTTGCAAAATTGAAAAAATTAATTGGACTACTAAAAACTCTTTTTGCAGGACATATTGCTCGCAAAATTAAGTTTTTGTACGTTATATTTTTGCTATTTCTACTATCACCATCCCTGTTTTAATCCAACAGTAATTTGAGTGATTGTGAATTGCTTAAAAAACGTTTAGACTTGCATTCTAGGCATTTGTCTAATTACGTTTACTTTACAATTACTGTTGAAGAGAGCTGGAGACAAGGTATGTGTGCATAGCATATAGTTTAGAAAACATTCTTGGGTGATATTTACTTTTGAATGCTACTTTTCTATATCTTGCACACTTTGTACGAATCAATTCTAAGGGCAAAATCCAAGTCAAGATAAGGTGGGGAAGTCATTACCCTTCCTTAGCCCACAAACCATCTCCAAGCACGCACAACCTAAGCCTAAATAAAATCTGATAGACGTTGGCCTTAGGGACATCTCGAACTCATTAGGAGATTATCCTAAGGGGGAAAAGTGTTGAAATTTGACTCCTGCCGAATCAGTGTCTAGGAAAGGGATTAAGGGCCGAAAGCCCGAAGATTTGTGGTTACTTAATTAAGGAACGTCTTTGACGGATAACCTCCCACCAATCTTGCCCTAACCTGGCTGATTAGCTTGTGGTCAGAGTCTACATTATACCTCCAGTGGACAATCAACCAGTTAGGAGTTGTCTAGGTCAAGGTTACCTTAGACTAGGATTGGTTGTTTTTCTTTCTTGACTATTGGTGAACTTGTTTGTGATTGTGTTTGTGTATGCAAGTGTGGTCAAGAGACCCTAATTCATCTAGGTTAACTAGAAACACATCACCACCCAAGTTCAAAACAAGACCAGATTCGGTTATGGATCGACCGACATCTTTGCAGGATAGGTTTTATCCTATTAGAACATCACTTCCATCCTGCATCCAACTTCCATCAGTTGGTGAACACAACTTTGAGCTTAAGCCACAGTTCATCAATACACTCCCTAAGTTCCATGACCTAGAGTCCGAAGATGCTTATTGCTTCATAAGAGAATTTGAGGAAGTATGCTTAATGATGAAAATCCCACACCTTGCAGATGATGCTATTAGGTTGAGATTTGTCCCATTTGCTCTTAAGGACCTAGCCAAGAAATGGCTCTATAGCTTAGCGGCCAGCTCTATCACATCTTGGGATGGTTTCATCAAGGTCTTCTTGAAGAAATTCTATCCAATCCATAAAACCGCTCTCATTAGGAAGACGATCATGCAATTCAAGCAAGAACCCAGTGAACCATTCTGGAGGTACTTTGAACGCTTTAAAGACCTCCTTGTCCAATGTCCACATCATGAAATAGAGAAATGGCGACAATGCCAAATTCTCTATGACGGTTTAGACTATTCCACTAAAACCCTCTTAGAAAGCATGTGCCAAGGGGGTTTCTTGTAGAAAGATGAAAATGAAGGATGGGATTTGTATGAAAATCTAGCTGAGAAGACCATCCAATGGGAATCTGCTAGCGAGACCTCTAGGAATCCTAACTCCATCTCTTCAAAAGGAGGTCTCCATTCTATCGAATCGTCCATCGCTAATGAGGCTAAGTTAGCTAACCTGGATAGAAGACTAGAAGCTCTAGAAACGAAAGAACCAAGTCCAGTCAATCAAGTCAGCCCGAACCAAGTTCCAACTCTGGGTTGTACTTACTGTCAGGCCATGAATCATGTGTTTGAGGAGTATCCTGTATTTCAAGCTCACCAACATTTTCTGAACCGATGAATGCGGCCTTTTCAAGGCCGAACAATGATCCTTACGCTCTAACGTACAATCCTGGCTGGAAAAATCACCCCAATTTCTCATAGAGCCAACAAAATAATGACCACCCCTGGTCAAACCACTTCTATCATTTCAATTCTTCCAATCATCAACCCAACTTTTCCAATCACCCTCACAATTCTCCCAACAATTTTTCAAATTATCAACAAAATTTTCCCAACCAAGCTTCACCATCGTCCTTCCAGAATCCTCAACTCGAAAGGAGAATGACTGATTTCGAGAGAAACATGGAAAGGTACATGAAGAACCAAGATTCTCTCATGCAAACAATACAGAGGCTAGAGGGTCAAATGAGCCAGTTAGCTAATTGGTAGTGAAAAGTGCATTTTATCATGACATTTACCATCACATTTTCATATTTATTCATATAATTCTGCACATTTACTAATATTTTATGATTTATTGTGTGCAGGCCTTGAGTTCTTATTTTAATAATAAATAAAGCCTAAAAGAAGCCCAAAAGCCCATATTCAAGCCCAAGTGCAAAAGTGCAAATATCAATTGTCAAAATTGCAAATACACAAGGGCCAAAGTTGCAAATATTAAAGAAGAGGGAAGGATAGACTTCTATTCAACCCTAAAAACTTGCAGATAAGGATAAAAGCCAAAGAAGGAGAATTTAAGATCACAAATTCGTGGATAAAAGATTTGGGATTTAGGTAACTTGATTCCCAAGTTATATCCAAATCCAAAGATTAAGAGCCAGGATGCAGCTTCCAGAAGGAAACGACCAGATGGACGGACCAGGAGAAGCCACGCGCCAAAGCGCATGGCCAGCCGCCACCATAAGGCTGCGGAAACGCGACCCAAGCCGCGTTTCCGCGGCAATCCAGTCATATCCAGGGAACCGCCTTCGTGGACGACTTCGACTGGGACTCTACCTCCTTCTGCTCCTATAAATACCCCCTGCAGTGCAACCGAGAAAAGCGTCCAGAGCCAGAGGGCCAAATCTAGGGTTTTAGGCTTTCTTCTTTCTTGTAGTTTGGTTTTCTTTTCTTTTTTAATTTTTATGTAAGTGAGGGAGAGGGCTATGTTGAGAGTGACACCGATGTATGCTTCTCTTCTCTTCCATTGTATCAAGTAATAAAGGTAACTTTTCTTTTTATGTCATTGCTTTATTTTCTTTTTGTTTTCTTCTCTTTTTTTATTTTTATCTCTGTTGGTTTATGATGAGCATGCAAGTGATTTCCAAAGCACAAGTATAACGAATCTTGGTGGGTGCCAACGATATTTCATGGTGATGTTCTCCTCCTCAAGGTACGTATCACTTCATACTTGCCCAAGCTTGATGATATAATGCGAATAGGGGACTGAGATCGATCCTATGGTTTATGCGTTCAACGCCTCCAAAGCAAGGTAGAAAGTGTTAGGATTTCACGTTTTTCTTCAACCAAACTAAGGTTAGTGTTTATTTCTTTTCTTTTCTTTTCTTTTTGTAGATTAAATCACCATCTCCCAATTCTTTCTTTCTCATCTCATTATAAATACCATCTCTAATCCTCCATCTTCATAATCTACCGCCTTCTTCCTAACTTAACTTTAACTATTCTTTTTGTTAACTTAAAGAAAATAATTTTTAGAGATAACTTACAAACGCTTCTATCGCTAGTCCCTCCCTGAGGATCACGACCTGCATAGCCACTGCTACCGCGGATTCGAATTGAGAACCTTGCACAACTTGTTCTAAATTTAATTCCTTATTTTTGTGTGCAGGTAAAAACTCAATCAAAATTTTGATCATGACATTTACCATCACATTTTCATATTTATTCATATAATTCTGCACATTTACTAATATTTTATGATTTATTGTGTGCAGGCCTTGAGTTCTTATTTTAATAATAAATAAAGCCTAAAAGAAGCCCAAAAGCCCATATTCAAGCCCAAGTGCAAAAGTGCAAATATCAATTGTCAAAATTGCAAATACACAAGGGCCAAAGTTGCAAATATTAAAGAAGAGGGAAGGATAGACTTCTATTCAACCCTAAAAACTTGCAGATGAGGATAAAAGCCAAAGAAGGAGAATTTAAGATCACAAATTCGTGGATAAAAGATTTGGGATCTAGGTAACTTGATTCCCAAGTTATATCAAGTATGGCGTATAGGATCGTCCGCCTTCTTGATCTACACTATGAAAATAAAAGACAAACTATGAAGACTTGTTCATCGCCATAGGCCATCAAGGGTTCTTCTTCGCTAGGCAGTCTCGAAGCAATTGGTTCTCATGGTGAGCAAGACATTAGAGAAACTACAATAGAAAAACAAAAACTGAGATACACAAGAATCAACAAGAATAAAAGAACATAACATAATAAAAAAGAACGAACCTCGATTCGATTTATTTAACAATGGCGGAAAAGCAAAACTTACACCGATTGTCACCCTCAGTACAAGTAGATCTCCTTCCTCCATGAGAACATCATCTCCTCTCAGTTTACAAAAGGAAAAATAGAAATTACAAAAGAAAAGAAAATCTAAACTAGAAGAAGAAAGCCTAAAACCCTAGATTCGGCCCTCTGGCTCTGGACGCTCTTCTCGGTTGCACTGCAGGGGTATTTATAGGAGCAGAAGGAGGTAGAGTCCCAGTTGAAGTCGTCCACGAAGGCGGTTCCCTGGATATGACTAGATTGCCGCGGAAACGCGGCTTGGCCGCGTTTCCGCGGCTTATGGTGGCGGTTGGCCACGCGCTTTGGCGCGTGGCTTCTTCTGGTCCGTCCATCTGGTCGTTTTCCTTCTGGAAGCTGCATCCTGGCTCTTAATCTTTGGATTTGGATATAACTTGGGAATCAAGTTACCTAAATCCCAAATCTTTTATCCACGAATTTGTGATCTTAAATTCTCCTTCTTTGGCTTTTATCCTCATCTGCAAGTTTTTTAGGGTTGAATAGAAGTCTATCCTTCCCTCTTCTTTAATATTGCAACTTTGGCCCTTGTGTATTTGCAATTTTGACAATTGATATTTGCACTTTTGCACTTGGGCTTGAATATGGGCTTTTGGGCTTTTTTAGGCTTTATTTATTATTAAAATAAGAACTCAAGGCCTGCACACAATAAATCATAAAATATTAGTAAATGTGCAGAATTATATGAATAAATATGAAAATGTGATGGTAAATGTCATGATAAAAATGCACTTTTCACTACCAATCACACCCCCACACTTATCTTTTTGCTTGTCCTCGAGTAAAAATTAAAGAAAAAGAAAAAGAAAAGAAAAATTAATCTAACCTAACTCACTTTCGTAGGAATCACGGTTGCACTTAGCATGTGCAACAAGCCGTTAAACCCCTAGGTTACCCTAGAGGACGAGTGTTGTCTCGTGAGGGTTTTTAACGGATTACACCCACAAAATCTATAAAGAGGAAAAATATTTGAAATACGTTTGAAAAGACTAAGTAGTCTATAAGTTTTAGGATTATCATTTTTATTCATTCTTAAACTTAGTCTTTATAAAGTAAATTGTTTTCATTTTAAGTAAGGATCAAAATTGAATTTTGTGTATAGTCTTTTTCGTTACCAAAATCATATGCATCCTTATGAATTTTTACTAGGATATATATATATATATATATATATAATATATATATAGAGATAGACTTGTATCCTTTCAAAAGGATTTGATCCCGGATCCTTCCCACTCAAATTCAACCCTCCAACATTCGAATACAAGATCCACTCCGTTGAAGTTGATCTATACTATTTCAAGTATCTATAAACCAAAATTCAAGTGTTTTAAATACTTTTTGCCCATCCATCAAGCGACGCAAAATGGACGGCCGAAAGTGGTGAGTTGGTTAGATCTATGTATTTAGACATACAAATTCTCGATCCGGCCATTTCATTATGATCTAAACATTTAAAAACCCCTATAACTAATTTTTGTTAGATTTCAAATGTTCTACACACCGTTAAACTAACCAACTCACTATTTAGGCCGTCCGTTTTTCCCCTACTTGATGGATGGGTAAAAAGTATTTAAAACACTTGATTTTTGGTTTATAGATACTTGAAATAGTATAGATCAACTTCAACGGAGTGGGATCTTGTATTCGAATGTTGGAGGTTGAATTTGAGTGGGAAGGATCCGGATCAAATCCTTTTGAAAGGACACAAGTCTATCTATCTATCTCTCTCTCTCTCTCTATATATATATATATATGTATATATATATATATATATATGTATATATATATATATATTATATATATATATTTTTATGCATAACTCATCTAATTCTCTTTCGTGTAAGCATTAAAGCTTCTTGAGGCCCTCATTCCTAACTAATTGACTATTAGATGTGTTAATACATATATAATATTTCTCAGTTTTCTTTGGCTTTCTAATCCACCCTTGTAGCGAACTTAAAGTCGGTGGCTCCCAAACCGGTCGGCTTTAGGGCACCAGGTGAGAAAACACCCCGCGGACTCAAATTCGAGTGAACTAGGCCACAAAACTAAGGACTTTATTTTATTTAGAACTCACCTTTAGGCGTGAATACTTATGCTTCTTGAGGCACATGTATCCAGCTTAATTGGTGAAATTATTTTTTTATTTTTTTAATAATTTTTTTTATGAGGCACAAGGGTCTTTGTCTTAAAATCCTAGATATGCATTAGGTATGCATATTTCATTAAGGTAAAAATTAAGACTAACTACTTATTCAATTTCTCCTCCTATACCTAAAAATTCAACAATTATTTATTTTGACCAAGTTTTTAGAAATCCTAATCATGATTTTCCTAATTCTTAAGATTAACTTAGATTTCTTTCAAAAGATAAGTCAAAATATTGTCCTTTTTAAGTTTTTTTTTTTGGCAAATTTTGGTTAGTTTCTACCTATTTCTACCTATGTTAGTATGTTAGTAAAGCCCACCCCCAAACTTATCTCATGCATTGTCCTCAATGTATGAATGAATGCATATATGCATGAAAAAGAACAAGGGAAGGCAGAAGTTACCTTAAGGTGGTGGTTCCGGTGGTGGTCTAATTGGGCCAAGCGTTGCTACCCAATCAAGATAATATAGTATTTCATGGAGGAACCCACCAAAAATTTTTCTTGTATAACCCACGAAAATGTATGTGTGATCATTTTTTAAAATTTCACCCCATCAAATTTTCAAATTTCATAATTATTTTCAGAGTCAATTGTGTCAACCGCCTTGTCCCAAAATGGAGTGTGAAAAGATGGAATGATTGACTTGGACGTCATAAGTGCGGGAACGAATACCGACTCAGGAAAGAAACTTAAATCAAGTAAGGGTTCAGGAGTCGAGCTAGGTTCAGGAAGTGGGTCCAAATCAATAAGTTGAAACTCAAGTCCACAATCAGTTTCCCACAATGGAATGTGACTCAATATTGGTGATTCAAGTTCAGGAATGATAGGTGTGGGAATCAAAACTGACTCTAAAAGATTACCTAAGTCGGGTAACAAAACAGGAGTCAATAATGATTCAGGAATTTGAACTTGATCATAGATTTGAGAATCTATGTCACATATCTCATTCAGCTCAATATCATAAAAATGAGAACTTGCCAATTTATCCATGGGACTTTCAAAATTGCAAAATTGGTCAAGTTCAATATGATCATCAAAAATGGGTGATTCAATTTCATGATGAATTGGAACAGGATCCAATGTTGACTCGGAAAAAGTGAAATCAGGTGGAGACACCGGAGTCATTATTGAATCAGGAAGCAAAATTGAATCATCAAGTTGGGGTTCATGATCATATTCATGCTCAAGATCTATTTCAGGAAAGGAAAAACTTGCCAAACTATCAAAATTTGGAGTTTCGGCAAGTTCAAATGATGGTACTGAAGTAGAATCTTGTTGTCTAAAGCAACATGGTTCGTCGGCTCTAAGAGGGTGGTCAGCGATATCAGAAATGGCCGAACGGTGAGAACGTAAAGATTGAACCATCATATCTATATCATGATCACGGGCTAATCTAGCCTGAGTCATGGCTGCAAGCATTCTTTCATAGTTGATAGTTGCATCATGTTGTGATTGGACTTGAAAGGATGAAGTGTAATTGTGATGAAGTTGTGAGTCGGTGGACTCACGCATAATCATGTCTGCGATTGATGGTAATTGTTGCTTGGACTCATGCATACTTATCATTTCCCCGATAGATGGTATTCTATTCTGAATGGGTGGATCAGAGTATGACTCTTGGAATATTGTGGACAAGGTGGAGACGGAGGACAAGTCGGTTGAAAATTGGACTCGGGGGAAACGAAACCCCATGAACTCTGTGAAGAGTTGAAAGTATAAAAATTATGGTCATAAGATGGGGTATGGGTTATATTCATTCGGATAAGACCATTCCGGCACACTAGGTTAGTCAAAATTATGATGCCGGGTTGGTAATATCTGAAAAATAGTTAGGTGTGTAATATGGATTAAAATTGGAAAAATTATTATTATATGTCATATCACACCAACACAACAAAGAAAAAGAAAACAAATAAACAAACAAAAAAAATTCTAACCTAAGTTAGGGTAGACCTATGACCTAGACGACTCCTAACGGGTTAGACTGTCCACGGGAGGTAGGGTGCAGACTTTGACCACAAGTTAATCAGCCAGGTCAGGGCAAGAGTGGTGGGAGGTTTTCCGTCAAAGACGTTCCTTAATTAAATAACCACCAATCTTCGGGCTTTCGGCCCTCAATCCCCTTCCTAGACACTGATTTGGCAAGAGTCAACTTCCAGCACCGTTCCCTCTTAGGATAATCTCCTAATTGAGTCCGAGATGTCCCTAGGGCCAACGTCTACTAATTTTAAGTTAGGCTTGGGTTAGTGAGTGCTTGGGATATGATTTTTGGGCTAAGGAAGGGTGATGAAATCCCCACCTTATCTTGTTAATGGGTTATGCCCTTAGAATAAATTTGTGCAAGTGTACAAAATATGTAAGTAAGATTCACTCAAAGCATCAACCAAGAGATGAGTCCTATTCTACATGCAATGCGAACGTACCTTACTCCAGCACTCTTCAACAGTAAAAATAAAGGAATTGAAAAGACACGTGCCTAATATGCAAACGTCTAATTAATTTTTATCTTTAACAACAAGTATTTTACTGTTGATTAATTAGCAGTAAACAGGGTTATCACAGAACAAAGTTTAACAGAGCAGTAGACAGATATTGCAATTTGCAGCAACCTGCAAAAAGAAGGATCAGTAGGGAACTACTCAGGCCGCGGTTTCGCGGCAGTTGCCGCGTTTCCGCGGCTTTGAAGTAGGCTCTTGTGCTCTGCCTTCGAGGGCAGAGGCACAGAGTTGCTATATGTCCACTTCTGCTGTCAGTTTCCTTGTTCTCCAAACTTGCAAACAGAAAGAATAAAAGAATTAGTTAAAAAAAATTTTATTTTTAGAGAAAAACTTACCATCCCTCCCCGGCAACGGCGCCAAAATTTTGATTGAGTTTTTTCTTGCACACAAAATAAAGTATTTTAGATTTAGAACAAAATGTGTAAGTGCTTAATTCGAATCCGGCGTAGCAGTGGCTATGCGGGTCGTCATCCTCAGGGAGGGACTAGCGATGGAAGCGTTTGTAAGTTATCTCTAAAATTTTTTTATTATTTTAATGTTAAGTTAGGAAGAAAGAAGATAGAGAAGAAGAAATGATATTTACAATGGAAGAAAAGAAATTGAGAATGTGGTAGTGTGAGATCTAAACTAAAGAAATAAAAGAAAGCAAACTACACATACATACCTCTTCAGTCTGCTTACCTTTGAACCGTTGCGACGATTTACCTTTTCTTGGAAGGCGTACAAGTATGGCGTATAGGATCGTCCGCCTTCTTGATCTACACTATGAAAATAAAAGACAAACTATGAAGACTTGTTCATCGCCATAGGCCATCAAGGGCTCTTCTTCGGCTAGGCAGTCTCGAAGCAATTGGTTCTCATGGTGAGCAAGACATTAGAGAAACAACAATAGAAGAAAACAAAAACTGAGATACACAAGAATCAACAAGAATAAAAGAACATAACATAATAAAAAAGAACGAACCTCGATTCGATTTATTTAACAATGGCGGAAAAGCAAAACTTACACCGATTGTCACCTCAGTACAAGTAGATCTCTTTCCTCCATGAGAACATCATCTCCTCTCAGTTTACAAAAAGGAAAAATAGAAATTACAAAAGAGAAAAGAAAATCTAAACTAGAAGAAGAAAGCCTAAAACCCTAGATTCGGCCCTCTGGCTCTGGACGCTCTTCTCAGTTGCACTGCAGGGGGTATTTATAGGAGCAGAAGGAGGTAGAGTCCCAGTCGAAGTCGTCCACGAAGGCGGTTCCCTGGATATGACTGGATTGCCGCGGAAACGCGGCTTGGGCCGCGTTTTCGCGGCCTTATGGTGGCGGCTGGCCACGCGCTTTGGCGCGTGGCTTCTCCTGGTCTGTCCATCTGGTCGTTTCCTTCTGGAAGCTGCATCCTGGCTCTTAATCTTTGGATTTGGATATAACTTGGGAATCAAGTTACCTAGATCCCAAATCTTTTATCCACGAATTTGTGATCTTAAATTCTCCTTCTTTGGCTTTTATCCTCATCTGCAAGTTTTTAGGGTTGAATAGAAGTCTATCCTTCCCTCTTCTTTAATATTTGCAACTTTGGCCCTTGTGTATTTGCAATTTTGACAATTAATATTTACAGTTTTGCACTTGGGCTTGAATATGGGCTTTTGGGCTTCTTTTAGGCTTTATTTATTATTAAAATAAGAACTCAAGGCCTGCACACAATAAATCATAAAATATTAGTAAATGTACAGAATTATATGAATAAATATGAAAATGTGATGGTAAATGTCATTATAAAAATGCACTTTTCACTACCAATCATTAACCAACCCACAACATGAGAGGCAAAAGGGTACCTTGCCCAGTCAACCAATTATGAATCCTAGGAATTCACAGCAAGCTCATTTGGTTGAGGATCAATCACTGAATCAATGTAATGTTGTTCATACATTGAGGTCGGGAAAGAAAGTTGATAACTATCAACACCACCTAATCCTAGTCAGTACAATCACACTTTAACATCCACCTCATCTAATCCCACCCCTCCTAAAGTTGATGAATCTGCAGAAGATAAGTCAACCAGTCATGTGCACCAGCCTATAGCACCATTTCCTAATAGGCTGAAAAACAAGCAAAATCCGCACATGGATAAGATAATTGAGATCTTCAATCAAGTGAAGATAAATGTGTCACTTCTTGATGCCATCCAACAAGTCCCATCTTATGCTAAGTTTCTTAATGACATGTGCACCAAGAAGAGAAAGACTAATGTACCTAAAATGGTCTTCTTAGCCACTAACATTAGTGAGCTACTATCGGATCCGATCCCTGTCAAGTACAAGGATCCAGGTAGTCCAACCATTGCCTGCACAATAGGACAAGCCGAGATTAGTCGTGCACTTCTTGACTTGGGGGCAAGTATCAACTTGCTTCCATTCTCAGTTTATCAACAACTCAGGTTGGGCGATCTTAGTCCAACTCGAGTCACTTTCCAACTGATTGACCGTTCAGTGAAAGTTCCAAAAGGGGAGATTAATGATGTCCTTATCTGGGTAGGGGAGTTTATTTACCCTTTCGATTTCATAGTTCTAGAGACACAACCTGTGTCCAACTCCAATCATAGGGCTCAAACTCCTGTTATCCTAGGGCGACCATTCCTTGCTACTGCCAATGCCATCATCAATTGTAGGAATGGGTCCATGAGGTTAACTTTTGGGGACATGACTAGAGAAGTCAATGTCTTCAATCTTGAAAAACAACCTCGTAAGATAAGGGATCAATCATTTGAGGTAAATTTTGTTGAAAATAATTGTGATGAAGAAGGTGAAGATATAGAAGATGAGTCGCCATTTCTTAGTGAATTATTCAATGAAGGCGATTATCTTGATGAGAAGGTATATGTCGGAGATCCTAATGTTAAATTACCCTTTGAAAAGGGGAAATTTGTTTTGAATCTTCACTTTCGATGAGCCAACCAATAATGTATCGCATGAGAATATAGTTCAAGAACCTCCGATTGACATATTCTTTGAAAACCTTTTCGAAGAAGAACTCATGTGTTTAGATGAAACAACTAGGGATCATTTGTTAATTATACATTTCCAGGTAAAAGTGTTGATTTAAGTTTTGATGAGATCTATGGAACTGAGTTAGAATTCCAGGGCATTCATAATGAGGAAGTTCCAACTGAGAAGGGTGGTGGTGGTAAATTTTTGAATAATGATTGTGGCAATATGAAGGAGAAATACCTAAAGAAGGTGAGACTGGGGAGGCAGGAAGCTAAAATGACAAAACACTTGGCCTCCCCACTGTGCCCTATAAAGAGGACCCATTGGAATAATAGGAAGAGAGCTAGAGGGATAAGACTGAAAAAGCTCTAGGTATGGGTGAAACTTGATGTTGTACATATTTCTGTATAATATATGCACCTCTTTTACATTTCATTTCATGCATGTATACATTTCTT
The DNA here is from genome assembly GCA_038442645.1 of Agave tequilana. Taxonomy (NCBI): domain Eukaryota; kingdom Viridiplantae; phylum Streptophyta; class Magnoliopsida; order Asparagales; family Asparagaceae; genus Agave; species Agave tequilana. The sequence goes on from JAVJIF010031772.1 coordinate 47,525, forward strand.
TCATACATTGGGGACAATGCATGAGATAAGTGTGGGAGAGGGTTCTAACATGACTGATATAAATATATTATATATATATATATATATATATATATATATATATATATATATATATATATATATATATATATATAACTTTTTGAAAGGTTAGAATAATATTTTGATATATTTTTTGTAAGAAATTAAGTCAATTTTAAGGAATAGGAGAATCATAATTAGGATTTCTTACACTTGATCAAAATAAGATAACTTGTTTGATTTTTAGGGTCAGGAAGAAAATTTGTGAAAGTAATTTAGTCTTGATATTTACCTTGATGACATATGCACACAAAATACACTTACACACTTAGGGTTTAAAAACAGAGACTCTTATGCCTTATAAAAAAATATGATGAAAAAGAATAAAAAAAGTTCTAATTATTGATTAGCTAGGTGCTTTGGCCTAAGCAAGCCTTAGTATTTATGCAAAAGATAAGTAGATAAGTTTAAAAAAAAATGTGTCCTCTGATTAAGCTGGGTATTTATGCCTCATGAAGCATAAGTATTCACGCCTAAAAGGGGTACATCGTATAAATAAAACCTTAGTTCCGTGGCCTTATCTGCTCGAGTGTTTAAGTCCTTAGGGGTGTTTTCTCACCTGGTGCCCTAAAACTGTCCGGTTTGGTGTCACCGACTGAATGCTCGTTACATAGGCAGATTAGAAAGCCTAATGAAATTGAGGAATAAATTTCACCAAAAATAAATAAATATAAGGCATAGGAGTTAATGTTAAAGAACCCTTAGTCAACTTCACAGTCATGATGGTGCATACGACTCAGGGTAAATTAATAGACTAGATGAGAAGTACAATTTGACGCCTTACTTTAATTGATGACATGTTTTTGAATAGAGACTATGTTTAGGAATGAAAAATTTGATATTCCTATAACTTATAGATTACTTAAAGCCTTACAAATATACTTCAAATATTCTCTCTTTTCAAAATGCTTTTCAAAAATACTAACTTCTTTCTCTTTCTTTTAGGATTTTGTGGGTGCAATCCACTGAAACCCTTACGAGACAAAACTCGTCCTCTAGGGGTAACCTAGAGGTTTAACGGCTTGTTGCACATCTCAGTGCAATCGAGTGACCTGCGAAAGTGGTCTAATAATTGATTAGAATTAGTCTGATGTTTTGCTCAAGGGCGATCAAAAGATAAGTGTGGGGGTGTGATTAGTCACATATATTGCATTTACATTGTCACCTTACCATGCTTTTTAGCTAATAGATCCTTTTAATAAGTTTTCTTTTTCTTTGCTAAATGTAGGCCCAAGTGCTCAAAGAAAGAAAAAAGAAACAAGCCCAAAAGCCCACTAAATTCTGAATTAATTCAGAATGAATTCGAAATGAAGAAATCAGGGGTAAATCTTGGCATATCAAGAGGTTGAAAAGAATCCTCCCTGAATCGAGCGATTGAAGCCACACAATCAAAGGCTGTTTCGTCAACGGTTGGAGCAGAAACAAGAAAACCAGCAGAAGATACGGGCTACACACCAAACCAGTGATCTCCCCCCTTTTGGTGTGGCCACCTGGCCACACCAGGGCCGCGAAAACGCGGCCCATGCCGCATTTTCGCGGCTTGTTGGAGGCTGTTGGGGGAACGTTTACTCCCCAATCTTCCTGGGATCCTCTCTGTTAGGGTTTTGCCTATAAATTGGTTTCAGCAAAGAAAAGGCAGCGAAGACTAGGATTAAGTTTTGTATTTATTTTCTTAGGATTAGGCTCTTTGTTAGCTAGAACAAAAGTTGTAATCTTGCTTTTAATTTGTAGTCCAGTATCAAAATTTGTGAGAGAGAGGACTGAGAGCTTGTACTTGAAGATTGAAGTGACAGCAATACAAAAGTCGAGCCAAGTTTTCTTCCACTTGCAGTACGGTATGGTTTGCATTATGGCTATGTTTTCTTCGTTGTTTTCTATTGATAACTAAACATTTTTCTGGGCTTGCATCGCAACTCTCTTTTGCTTTTCTTCTCTCCTGCTTTTAAAAGAAAAAGACCCGATGACTCATATGAATGTCTCACTTAAAAGCCTTTCTTTTTGAAAGTGTTCTTGAAGGCACATGAGGATGGGTATGGATAGTTGAATTCACAATTCTTTCATGAACATCTTTTGAATCATTTTTAATTCATTCTTACTTCTTCGCGCTTGATGTTTTAATATTCGATTCTAACTATTTCTTGAAGAAAGGACTCAACGCTTCTAACCATCTTATGTGCTTTACTTAAAGCTTTCTAAAAATCAACTTTAAGTTTTGCAAATGATCACTTGAGGGACTTAATATTTTAAGAGAAGAATGAACAATTGAGTAGTGAGATAGTGAGCCCAGACTTTCTTCATTATTACAAACAACAAAATAATTTTCAAGCTTTCTAAATCACCTTCTCCAAAACCTTTTCTAAAAGTTGCAATTTTTCTTTCATTCATCTCTTTCTTTCCACTCTCTTTTTCATAAAAAACGAACACAATTTCTTGTTTTAAAATGATTCACAGAAAAGCTTCCATAGCATCCCTCCTCGTGGACACGACCCATTAGCCACAAGCTACACAGTAAACTCTTAAACTTTTTGATTGTTCTTTATTTTAGCAATCAGATGCCATTACCCATACTCTTACAAACGTGCAGGCACAACTTCTTGGACCAAGTAGAGGTTCGCATGGGGGCTGTCAAAGCCCATACCTGGAAAGAATTGGTCGAACAAGCTGAGATAGCCGAAAAATCGGCTAAAAAGTTCGAACCCTCTACCCCTAAGGCCAAATGGGGTATGAACAATAAAAGACGTGGCAACATGGCGCAGTCTTCTCAAGCCAAAGGGAAAGAGACTATGTCCGTTGAATTGTCCGGAACGTACAGTCAAAAGCCAAGAAGAGCGGCTTCAATAATCAGGAGTCTAGGTTCCCTCCAAAACAGTACTCTTTCAGAGACGATCAGGTAGTCACGATATTCCATTTGCTCCACAAAGGGAATAAAATGAAGCTGCCAGATGCTCGGCATCCCAATGAAATAGGACGCACAAATGACCCCAAATACTGTCTCTATCACAGGATGATTCACCATCCTACCGACAAGTGCTATGTCCTCAAGGACAGAATTCAAGCCTTGATCGACGCAGGGGTCCTGACACTGAAGATTGAACAGAAGAAAGTCAATGCCAATATGGTAACCCTCGAGTTCGGCCAAACCCCAAAGGTCACAGTTCCTGACGGGACTTATCCAGTCCCTGCCCACGACTGAAAGTCAAACATCTTGCGGCTAAAACTCAGGATAATAGAGGTCTTGTTCCCTTGACATTGGAGACAGGGGAAGTCATGTGGATACACCCAGACCTTTGTCTAAGGCGTACACTGGGATTCAAAGAAGTCCAAGTCGAAAGGCAAATCTTGCAATGTCATCTCCCTCCTGCCGGATGATGACAATCTTACGTCAGCTTCTCTCAGTGATTCTGAAGGAGAAAAGTATGCTTGCACAACGCAGGCCGATGTACCTCAGCCGACGGGTACTCGATCGGAAAATCATACTTGAGGCAGTATGAGAAGTCCACTGACGAGATACAACAGCAAATAACGTCAGTACAAATACCAGCATCCGCTCCAGTTCCAACCAAGGGAAAGGAGAAGCCTAAGGAGATCCGGTTCGACCATGTCCTGAAGAAGCCTTCAGGCCCGGGGCTTGACATGCCCTTTCGTTTTGACATATTGGCTCAACTGGCTAATATCCCAGCTCGTATTACAATACACGAGCTCCTTCGCCTCTCAAAAGAGACAAGAGAAGTACTTAGAGATGCACTGGCCAATTCAGAGTCATTCCTGACATGCATGCCAGAGGTCCCTAACAATGACGCTTAGTCTTCTTGCCTAGAATGCCATCATGCACAATCAAAGGTGCCGGCTATTACCTTCACAGCGGAAGAAATGCTTCTCAAAGATAACAAGCATGATCGACCCCTGTACTACACCGGATACATCAGTTCAACATGCATCGAAAGGGTACAGGTTGATCCGGGGTCTGCACTCAGCATCATCCCCAAAAGGCTCCTCTACTTTCTCGGTATACCACTATATAGGTTGTCCGCAACCACCACTACAATATACGGTTTCAATACCGGGAGTAGTCATCCACTTGGAAAGATTTGACTCCGTTGCTGAATCGGGAGGCTGAAGTCAGAAGTGACATCTATGTCATCGACGCTGACACATCAAATAACCTGCTGCTAGGACGGCCATGGATCCGCGCCAACTAGATCGTTCCCTCCACTCTGCACCAGTGCTTCAAATATGTTGAAGAAGTACACGACGGCATTTGCGGAGCTCATCAGCCAGGTCCAAAGCTCAAAGACAGGTTGCATAGGCTTGGATACTATTGGCCAACCATGATAGCCGATGCCATCCAATATGCACGAAGGTGCAAAGCATGCCAAATTCATGCGGACTTCATACACTAGCCCTCAGAGTTGCTCCACCCAACTATTGCTTCATGGCCATTTGAAGTATCGGGAATCAATGTCGTAGGGCCAATCAGCCCCTCTTTGACAAGAGGTCACCAGTTTATCTTAGCAATAACCGATTACTTTTCAAAGTGGGCGGAAGCTATACCACTGGTTGAAGTCAAAACCTCTAACGTGGTTAATTTCCTCAAGCACCATGTCATCCATCGATTTGGTGTCCCTAGGCAGATAATCCATGACAATGGTCCCCAATTCATAAGCCAGGCGTTCTATCGGTTCTGCGATAAATACCGAATTCAGAATATGGCTTCGACTGCCTATAATCCCGCCGCTAATGGCTTGGCGGAAGCATTCAACAAAACAATCATCAAGTTACTCAAAAAGTTCATCTCCTCGAATAAGCGAGACTGGGATGAAAAGCTTAGTGAATGTCTTTGGGCATACCGAACCACGGTTCGGACACCGACTGGCAATACGCCTTTTTCCCTGGTGTACGGGTGTAAAGCAGTCATCCCGTTGGAAATTCAGATGCCGTCATTGCGAGTCGCTCTAATGACTAAGATTACATCAGAGGACAATGATCGATTGCATCTTCAAGAGCTCGAAGCCCTAGATGAGAAGCGACTACAAGCTCAGCAACACATCGAGCTGTATCAAGCTCGAATCTCAAAAGTCTTCAATAAGAAGGTCAAACAAAGAGTCTTCCAGAAAGGAGATTTGGTTTTAGCCGTCAGACGACCGATGATTATGACGCACAAGACCAAAGGCAAATTTCAGCCTAAATGGGAAGGGCCGCTTGTAATAGAAACAGTCTATTCAAACGGAGCATACCGCCTTATGATTTCAGATGGCAATTTACTCATGATGCCGATCAATGGCAAGTTCTTAAAGAAGTATTATCCTTAATTAAGGATTCTTCTCATGATCAAGTTAACATTATACCTCTGATCAAGACCTTCATACCCAAGGTACATGCAAAGAGAGCCCTTCTCTTCCTCCAAGCGAGATCATATAATCATAAACCAGTAGGAACCTGGCCATATACTGGTTCTCTCAAAGGAGAATCAAGGTTACACATACGCTAACCAGATGATCCAATATCCTTAACGATTAAGGATAGAGGAAAATGTTGGCCTTTAAGCCCAATATAAGTTCTCGACAACTCATCATGCTGTTACGTTAACATTAAACCTATGACAGTGATCACCTTGAGCTTGGTGGTTTCTCAACCAGTTATGTCATTGCGACCTCTGAACTGGCAGACAGCCAAATCTCAATTTCGAGCTTGTTGACATTTACAAAAGATAAGCCTCAACCTTGAGCCTGTTGACATTTACAAAAGATAGGTCTCGATACTTGTTGACATTTACAAAAGATAAGTATCACCAATCTTGAGCTTGGTGGCTTCTCAACCAGTTATGTCATTGCGACCTCTGAACCGGCAGATAGCCAAGTCTCAATTTCGAGCTTGTTGACATTTACAAAAGACAAGTCTCAATTTTGAGCCTGTTGACATTTACAAAAGACAGGTCTCGATACTTGTTGACATTTACAAAAGATAAGTATCACCAATCTTGAGCTTGGTGGCTTCTCAACCAGTTATGTCATTGCGACCTCTGAACCGGCAGATAGCCAAGTCTCAACCTTGAGCCTGTTGACATTTACAAAAGACAGGTCTCGATACTTGTTGACATTTACAAAAGATAAGTATCACCAACTTTGAGCTTGGTGGCGTCTCAATCAGTTATGTCATTGCGACCTCTAAACTGGCAGATAGCCAAGTCTCGATCTTGAGCTTGTTGACATTTACAAAAGATAAGTCTCAACCTTGAGCCTGTTGACATTTACAAAAGATAGGTCTCGATACTTGTTGACATTTACAAAAGATAAGTATCACCAACTTTGAGCTTGATGGCGTCTCAATCGGTTATGTCATTGTGACCCCTGAGCCGGCAGACAGCCAAGTCTCAATTTCGAGCTTGTTGACATTTACAAAAGACAAGCCTCAACCTTGAGCTTGTTGACATTTACAAAAGACAGGTCTCGATACTTGTTGACATCTACAAAAGACAAGTATCACCTTTTAGTCCGTCGAAGACCACCTTGAGCTTGGTGACTTCTCAATCGGTTACGTCATTGCGACCTCTGAACCGGCAGGTAGCCAAGTTTCATCATTCAGTACAGTAAGGACTATTTCCTCAGTGGCTGCAATACAACTTGGAAACGACAACTCAGCAGATAAAACAAGTTGGATATTCAACAGGAAGTCAAAACAAAATTACTTTTATTAATTCCAGGACGAGATACATGGAGGCACATATATTACAAGCTATAGGGGTGCGTCATAAGATTTGATCCATCCCTCAAGAAAGGCCAGCCTTGCCTCCCTATCATCGGCAGCCCTCACAAGAGCCTGCGACCTTAGCTCAGCCTCATTAAAACTCGTCGTCTGGGCCAAGCGAGATTCAACTTCAGCCAAGGTTGCCCTTTGAGCCAACTCTTGCCGCGAAAGCTCATCACTCTAAGTCTTGAGTTGCTCAAGCCGCACAGTCTCTTCAAGACGTACAGGTTCAGCCTTGGATAAGAGAAGATTTGCCTTCCTGATCATCTCCTTGGCCTTTTCAATTTTATCTTCAGCATCAAGAAGAGCACTGTTAGAAGAATCTATGGCGTCCCCAAGCTCTACTTGCCTTATTTCTAAGGATTTCAAGTCAGAAGAAATGGCCTTAGCAGCTTCCTGAGCAGCAAGATGGGCTTCATGCATTTGAGCGACAAGGTACGCAAGCTGCTCATCAACCGAAGACTCCAGGTCCGAACGACCGAGACGGTCCATTCCTCTACGTCCCTCTCAAATTGATCTACCAGAAGTTCTAATGCAGCGGCCTGGTTATCCCCTCCGAAATCCCGGATATTCTCAATACTGCGGGAGAGGACCACCTTTAAAGTAGAAAATTGCATAGTCGAGCCTTTCAAGACCAGATCGATGGATCGCTTTAAGCCCTTATAAAAGTTGTCGACTATTTCATCTACAAATTCATTTTCAGCCTGAGCCACTCCTGGCAGATGGGCAGCCTCAGAAGATTCCACCGGCCTTGTTGACATTACCGTGGAAGGAACAGCGGGAACACTGGCTGCAGCAGCATGGCAGGTCATCGGTGATCTTGGCGGAGTCCTCATTGAAACCAGTACACCAGCCACAACCGAGGTAGGACCAGTGACCATTTCCTGGACAGCAGGCTCAACCACCAGCGTTGGGGAAGTAGGACTTGTAATCACCCTCAGCTCCGCACCTGGCAAAACTGATGACACCTCACTCGTTGATATAGTTGGGAGTGAAGTTGCCTCCGTGACTACCTCCCCTTCAACCTCTGTTCCTCTGGCTGCCTCAGGCCGATAAGGGGGCAGGTCACCATACCAAGCATCCAACACAGCAGCATCCGCCGCGGTCGAAGTGCTCAAGTCACCCCTGGACCCCTCGGGAAGATCGGTTGGCTCCCTTGAAGTTGACGCACCAAGAGGTGGAACACCTGCAACAAGATTGTGTTTAGGCAGGACACAACAAACAGTAAAATTCAAAAAGCCAAAGTGATACCAAAAGATGATGTCGCCTCCATCGTCTTGATGGCCACATCAGTCTCTACGGGCTCCATCAGAAAATCTTTGGCAGAGTTAACACGGACAGCCGGCTCACCTTCGCTCGCCGAACCCTCCGTGGTCCACCCAAGGGAGCTAGAAGTTTCGGAACTTCCCTTCGAAGTCCCGGCGCCCGAAGGACCAACGTCAGCTGCATTGCCTCCGGATTCTTCTGAGATGGCAAAATAGCCAGCCTCATCACTCTCTTTATAAGTGAACAGGGGATCATAATGTTCCCCTTGTTCTTCGACGGCCCCAGCTCTCGGGCTTGTCACTGCCTCAGTTCCTGCATCACAAAACGAATGATGAGCTGTCTAAAACACATATAAGGTATATTACAAGGACGGAGTTGATTTTACCCAGGTCCGGAGCAGCTCCGCCAGTCGCCGGTTCAGCAACTGATGGTTCAACTACTAATGGGGCAAGAGGAGGAACCGCCACAGATGGTTCGCCCTCTACAACAACCGTAGGAGCTTGGCGATGGGGCTTCTTCACCAACTGCTTCCTACGAGACCCACCTGTCCGTTTGTGTTTAAGAGGAACGTCGAGATCCTCCTCTTTCGCCTCTTCTACATGTCTTGGGGGAGCCGTCCCCACCACGCCAGAAGCAGCTGCTGGAGTCTCAGCACCTGTATCCGCTTCGAAGCGAAGACTCTCTGCATCCGAGGCTTCACTGTCATCAACAGCAATGAACTCCCCGAGGCCTGGGACGCGAACCCTTTTACCCTTGCCCTTCTCAGTGACTTCCCCTTCAGCCGCTGAGAAATTAACTTCACACCAGAATTGTTAACAGTGAATCCGAGGGGTGTGGAGTTGGAAGTCGCATACCACTGGCAGAAGCTCAGGGTCATTTGAAGGTTAGGAGTCCTCAACGGCATACGCAGCCGCGCCTCGGTACAGCCTGCAATGAAGAATCGTCAGGCTCGGGCTCCATCAATGAGGCTCCCCATGAAGGCCAAATTGAGATTTGGGTTGCCCATGTACAGTTGTTCATATCCAAACTGTCGAGCAAACCGACTTGGAACATAAGGCTCCAAGTAGCAGGTATCCCCGCTTCTGCATAATAAATGTGAGGGCCGAATGCTGACCAGCCACTCAAAAATTCCCCGGCTCAGGGATGTCTGCCCTTCCCCCGCATCTTTGAACTCCTCATCATAGCCTGCATCCCGAATGTGGGGGAAGCAGCGGAAAAGACTATAGATGTCATAGCGACGCACCAATTTACGGGCCTCAGCCACGTAAGTCTTTTGCCAGGAACATCCTTCGAATCGGCGGAGAAGCGCCATTCGAACACCTTCAGGGGGGTCCTCTCCAGCTTCAATCAAAGAAGGACAGTGCAAGGCGAACCACGCCATCAAATAAGTGTACGGCAGACCTATCTTAGGGTTGGGTCCGTCACGGGGTAAAACAGTCCCCTTTCCACGTTTCATCGTTGGTGGCCTACAGAAAGCCTCCGTCAGTGCGCAAAGGCCTCTCTGAATACAGCACACCATGGCCGAAAGAAGTCCCACAGAACGACCATAGACTAAATGAACAGCAGGCAGCAGGACATTCGGATGAATGACGTCACCCAAAGAAGACGGCACCACGCACCTCTTCAGCCAGTCTGTCAAGAAGCCAGCCAGCAGCGCCTTCCGGGACATCGGCCGACGAGCCTGGTGATGGAAACTCCGAAGAACATCGCCTTTTTCATAGGGACCGTCATCTTCTTCCACAATTAGATCCCCTTGAGAATGCTTTTGCATCCGGCTAAAGATGTCTTCGTCAGCGACTCCACAATGAGACGCTTCGGGAGTGTTCCCCATATCTGGGAACAAATAATCTCCCCAGCTATTCAAGCTGCATGAAGTTCCCTTATTGCTTCCATGCATACTTGAGCAAATGTACAAATGGCACATTAACTCCCGGTAGGTCTCAAACAAGGCGGGCTCCTGCTTCTCCATAAGTGCCAATTCCGCCTCGCACGGGAAGTATTCCTCATATGGGAAAGATCCCAAAGGTAGAGCAGAGCCTTCCCACATCCCATGCAGAGCCATACCCAGTTCGCCAACAGGGGTGAAGAAAGTCCCTGTAGCCGGGCAGTACAACTCGAAGATGGCGTAGAAGCACGCTACGCTCATCTGAATACCGTAGCAGGTCACCCTGACGGCCTCATGAAGGTTCAGCCTCTCCAGATCCTCCTCGAAATGAGCAAGGACATATACAATTAAAACCCTCCATCATGCCTTCGGAGGGTGAATCCAGTCTGGAGTCCTGAAGTCAGTGGCTGGATAGTTCTCATTAACTTTGCAGAATTGGTTGCCAAAGGTCAGCGCCACCGCAGGATTTTCTCCCACTGGAATCTCTCGTGATACATTCCCAGGATGTAGACCCATTATGCAACGAGGAGGCCCCGCTCTTGCATAACCAGGAGACTGAAGCATCAATTTCCCTACATGGACGGAGTCGGTACTCTGGCTCACTTCCTACAACATCTTCCGAGCCTGCGTCACGCATTAGAAGGAAGACAAAGAAAAATGCCGCTTGTTAGACAGAAGATAGAATTTCTCGCCATCCAACTAGAAAATCCATTGCCCCTCCCCGACCAGCAGCTGGCGATCAGGGTCTGGCGCGGCATCCCCGAACATGAAGTTGGGTTTCCTATAGGTTCGACGGTCAAAATCTTCAAGGGGAGCCGTAGTCAGAATGCTCCTCGTGGTGCGTTGATCCCCACCATAAATAAGCGTGTCTCGAACGAGAGAGTTCCGCTCACTAAATAGAGAAGCCTGCCCTTGAAATTGCAGGCTGACATTGCCGTCCGATCCCCTGGTCATCCCAAATAGACTGTTCAAAGGACCAGGAGTGTAGTGCACTGCAGGAACAAAGAGAAACTATGATTAGTTCATCAGCCAAGCAAAGGCCTAAACAAAAACACAATTTCCGCTAAGGCATAGCTTCGCTCTCCGAGCAAAGCTAGCATGACGATAGCTTCGCCCCGAAGTCTAGCCTCGCAGTTGCAGTTAATTCCGCACTTCGTAACAAAGGTCGGATACAAGGAAATATCCAAGTGTTAGCTTCGCTTAAAAGCTTAAACAGAATGCAGTACAGCCCTAAGGATTAACTTCGTCAGAAGGGCATTAAGGTCCTTTTCAGTTACGTTCCAAAGGATAGCTTCGCATCCTATCGTTCAACAGGATGTGACAGCCTAAGGGATAGCTTCGACTGGAAGCCCAAAGAAGAACTCTTCAGTTCTTGGATTCCCGATCAAGAAATCAAAGAGGAAATTCAGGGAACCAAATTCCCTAAGAGCATCAGATCATAATTGATCATTTTTGGGTCCATCCAAAGACAGCCAGACATCGGCTTTAGAAGAGATACAACAGTCTCTAATCGAAAGGGAAAGTTTCCTACCGGTGATTGGTCGTTCGATGACCGGAGGAGGAGAAAGACCCTCCGCTGCAGAAGTTGCCACTTCTTTTCCCGCTCGTCTCTTGGAGCCATTGAAGAACAATGCAAGTTCTTGAAGAAGAAGAAGAAGAAAAGAGTCAAGTGCTCTGAAAATTTCAAAGAGAAGTGATGACCTTCTCTCTCAGCCTGATGGGACAAGGCCAATGAGTGCCTGAAACGACGCCTCGTAAAAAAAGCACAGGCTGCCGTTTCGAATTAATTTAAAATGGCGCCTAAAGCGCCTTCCCGAGAAGCGCTGATTCAGCCCCACTAAGGGCTAGCCACGTCATGAGTCAGATGCGGACTTCGCACAATACATCAATGACTTCGCCAGAAGGATTGCCTCAGCTTCGCTGAAGGCATAGACCAAACTTCGCGGGAAACTCATGCTAGTTTCGCTGGAAGAGCGTTCCTGATTCAGAAAAGATTCTATCTTTAACTTCACGTGAAGTTTAGTTCCGCCGGATGATTGTACTCCAAAATTACATTTTTATCATCACTTTTACACATATATCCTTGATCATTCGTTTATTAATTAATGCTATTAACCCTTTTTTTTTATTATGGCGTGTAGTTACTTAAATGAGAGGATAAAGATACAAGAAGCTTCATTTTATCCCTAATCCTATTCAAAGTTGGATTAAATTGAATCCAAATCAGGAAAGGATTAATCTTCATCTCCTATTCAAGTTCAAATTCAGGAGATAAAGTCCTAGAAGATGAAGGGGATAAAGCTAATCCTAAAAGGGAAAAGGAGGATAATTCAAATTAAATGGAGTTCAAAATCAATTCAGGCTCGGATTCTGGCTGTACACCTTTTAGTAATCAGATCATAACTTTTGCTACAGATCTTCAAATCTGATGATTTAAGATGCTACAGAAAGAAGATTGGAAGGACTACAATTCTTATGTTTATTACTCTGTCTAATTCAGCCATAAGATAAGTCATATTCAGCAAACAACACGCCAACTTGCTGCAGGACTGAATTCCTTATTGAATTATGAAACCTTCTAATTTGTATCCTATTGTGATTAGATTTGAGGCCTATTTAAAGAGCTGAAATCTCTCATTATGAAGCATCTCCACATCAGAGATCATAGCTTAGGATTTTTCTTTTAGTCTCTTCTCCAAAATTTCTTTTGTATTTTAGTTCTATTTGTGAGAAGGAGAAGTCATTGTAATTCGAGGTGACAGATCAATACAAGGTGCTTTCTTTCTTTTCATATCTCTTTTGTTATTTACTTTATTTTTTCTTTTTCTTATTTTTTATTTCTTACTTTTTTTTGCTTGTCATGTTTACGATGAGTAGCTAGATTTTTCTCATGGCTTGCTAAGACATCACCACCATCACATCTAATGTCTAGTAGATAACCAGATTAGATCATATACATGCCTACTCCAATCTTTATTCTTGAATACTCATTAGGATAAGCAACTAGTTTAAACACTTTTTTATTGTTATTCTTAATCTATACTTGATAAATATCTTGATATTTTAATGTTCAACTTTAATAAGTGTTAGGGTTAAAGATTTGCTTGTACTTTCTAATGATCTTTATTACTTTATACTTGACCGACAATCTTGATATTGTAATGTTACATCTTGGTTAGTGCTATTTCAACCCATCCTAGTTTTTCTCCTATGTATCTTACTTGATTTTGTGGTAGAATATCATGTTTAGGATTTAAAGTGAAGTAATTATCTATCTAGCATTAGCATGTATGGTGGTTGATTATTAGTAAGCTGTGAACCTTTCTTTTAGTTTGTTTCTTTATCCACATAAAATCCATCCCCTCTTTTCCACGTTCTTTAAAAACAGAGAAGATAATAAGAAGACAATATTATCGAAAGCTTCCATCGCATCTCTCCCCGAGGTTCGACCCGTTTAGCTCTTGCCACAACGGTTAAATTGCAAAGATTCAGAGTTAAAACTAATCACATACACTTTTCATATTCTCTATACTCTGTTTTGTGCAATCACCGGACCAATTCAAGCGTTCTCAAATCAAAAAGAAGGCATAGCAAAATCAAATGAGCAGAAAATGAACTTTCATTGATTTAAAAGGAAAGGTACATCGATGCTACTACATCAAGGTTGTGTTTCATACAACAGAATCATTTGCTCAAAAGGCATACAAGTAGTCCTATATACTTCTAGGCCAAACCAACTGGACACGAAAAGCCTTCCTCCTACACAAGGCCGTAATCCTTCACATAATGGCAGATGGTGCCACCAGGACAGATTGTGCCACCAGGAAATTGAACCTTCCACAATCAAAATTGGCAAAGGACTGATCGCCACCAGCAGGTTGGATCTGCTTTGATGAAAATTGGCAATGGGAAGATCCGCGACCTTACAAGTGACGTCCGCTTTCCCGAAGTGGATCATCTCGGATAAGCGGCTACCAGCCTCGCCTCGAAGTGGATCATCTCGGATAAGCGACTGCCAACCTTCTCTGGGACGCACAGCGGCTGCCCCAGTTTGTTTCTCCTACTTAAGAGTAAAGTTTCAACTGGAAAAGCAAGAGAAAATTTTCTGGTTTCTTTCATCAGGTCACAAGATTGGCGAACATTGCTCACTGCAATGTAAATTGAAATAAATTAGCAGTTAAACACAGGAGAAGCTACAAAAGCGCTAAGTCAAATTCTTTGAGGCGAAGCAATATTATTCAGTCAAGCATTGATTTCAGTTAAAGCAGAGGATAGCCTCATTGCACAGAGATGATGGGCTAGCTCAGCAAATGCCAAGTCCTAGCCTCGCCTATATGGCTAAGCCAGACTGATCCTGAGGGACGCAGTCTTAGCCCCACCTATATGGCAAGACTGGCTCAACTTTAAGGAGACTAAGTCCCGAGTTTTGCCTGTGTAGCAGACTTAACACACATGCAATGATCTTTCTTTGATTAAGTCAAAATGATAGCTTCGCTTGGAAGCTATGCTGAAATCCTTGTCTACAGATCAGTTAAATGGAGAGCAAGGGAAATTAATCCCTGAAACAGCTGATTAAAACTAAAGCTAAACTAATGGAGATGAACTCCCTAAAAGTTCATTGATAAGGTCTCTGAATGATCGAGACTTACCGGTCCTTGGCCGGGTAATAACCAGAGTGGGCATCCCCACTAGTTCAGAGATCTGAGTATCTCTCTCAACTAAGAGAAGAGAAGAAGAGCATATCACTTCTCTTCAGAGAACCTCAGGTGTCCTATTTATAGGCCTCATGGCCTGAGCATTGCCGCCTCAAGCGTGGAAGCACGAGCGCATTTAAGGCATTTATTGCGCCTTGAGAAAAAGGACGGTTTCCCTTGGAACCGTGCAAAGGAAGAAACGCTCTCCCTCATAAAGGCGTTTATTACGCCTTGAAGACGCCTTGAAGACGCCTTGAAGAGAGGGAATATCCTCCCTCAGAAACGCGCAAGGGAAGAATATCTCCCTCAATCAATGCGAGAGAAAGAGTGATCTTTCTCGTAACCAGCCCACAGCAGTTGGCCTCGGGAAAGAAACAGATGTTCCAGAGCGAACTTATTCCGGGAAGCCCAGACGCAAAGCTACTCAGTCGCGAATCTACATGATTCTTCGGTGAATCTATCCTAAAGTAGGATTAAAAGCGAAGCTGAACTCAACCATCATGGCGACGTTCGTACTTCACATACCACCGATCAAAGCAGTTCAAAGTATTTCGAAGTCTGAGCCATTGCAGACTTTCGAAAACTTTGAAGGGGGTCTTGTTGACACTTAAAAAAGACACGATTCTTACTAGCCTGAACAATGTCTAAACTTATTGACATTACAAAAGACGAGTGACAGACAAGCAGACGACCAGTTTTCACCCATCTCCGAGGGACAAGGAAGCAACTTGGACTCCACTGATCCAGCAAGCAGACAGTGAGCCCGGATTGTCTCTGAACAGACCTCAGCAGGTATAAGATGCTAGCACTTAGCATCACATGAGCCCAAAGGGATAGCCTCGTGATTGGTCGCTAATGTTGCATATTTAATATCATATGTCCATACTTATTATAGATGAAGAGAAATGAGCCCAAAGCCCACCAAAATTCTGAATTAAATCAGAATTAATTCGCACTAAGTAAATCAGGGCAAAATCAAGAGGTGGAAAACCGGTTGAGAAGAATCCTCTCAGAATCGATCGGTTAAAGCCAAGAATTCAAGGCCATTTCGTCAGAATCCGGGACTCAAACTGCAAAACCAACTCCAGATAAAATCAGAAGGCCAAACCAGCGCGACCCCAACAGGGTGTGGCCACCTGGCCAGCCGCGAAAACGCGGCAAAAGCCGCGTTTTCGCGGCATTGTTGGGGAGTTAGGGGAGCGTTTGCTTCCCCGATCTCCCGGGATCCTGGTTGTTGGGTTTTTGGCCTATAAAAGGCCATTCTTTGTGCTGAAATGTGACGCCAATGCAGAGTTAGGATTTAGACTAGTTTTTCATTTCTTAGTTTAGTTTTTATTTTTTCTTGTTCATGTAATTGTAATTTTCATTTATGTAAATAAGAGGAGATCAGACTTTCATCGAAGAACAAGAATGAAGCTTGAGCTGGAGTGACACCGGTGTAAGACTTATTTCTTTTCTTTGATTGTTATGAAATCGAATCGATGTTTTTTTCTGTATATGTACTTCTTTTTAGTCTTCTTCTTCTTCTTCTTCTTCTTTACTACTTCACTTTTCTTTTTGGTACAATTGTCTTCCAAGTGAGTCTAAAGCATCGAAAGAGCCTTGCTTTTGCGAGTGCCACTGATAGCTCATGATGATGGAATGGATTCTCTCTCTTTATTATTTCATTCTTGAAGTAGTTTTGATGATGTAATGTAGAAGAGACCAATACTCAAATCTTATGGGCTATGCGCTGAATGCCTCCACTTCAAGGTAACATCGTCGCAAAGACTCAAGGTAAGCTTTTGTTGGAAAGAAGGTGAGTAATTATTTGTATTTCTTTTCTTTTATTTCTGTAAATTAAATCACCAACAATACCTCTTCCAAATCATTTTCACTCTTCTTTCCCAAACTCATTTGTACATATTCGCTTCTTTCATTTTCTGATTTTGTTTTCACTTTCTATTCTACCACTTTCTTCTTAACTTTAACATAACTTTCTTTTTCATTTTCTTAACTTAAAAACAGAGAAGAACTCTCGTTTTGTGTTCATAAGATTTCAATAAAGAACGTAAACGCTTCTATCACAAAACCCTCCTTGTGGATCACGACCCGCATAGCCACTTGCTATCGCGGAAGAATTGAGCACTTGCACATTTTTATTATAAGTTCTGAAATCTCGTATTTTGTGTGCAGGTTTAGCCTCAATCAAATTTTGGCGCAGTTGCCGGGGAGGGTAACGTTTTTATTGAAATCTGAATTTTTATTGAAAATTTTTTAGAACTAAAACGAATTTTCTTCTCTGTTGTAGGTTACTGATTAGTCTACAATTCTGCATTTTTATGTCGCATTTTCCCACCAGTTTATGAATAAATAGTCGGTCTAATACGTGTTTTGGTCTTTATTGCAGGTACAACCAAAGTTCAAGGCAAAGATGGAATAAGAGCCTAATTCTTTCCAATTAAGGGTAATTAATCCCGCATTACTTGGAGGCCAAGTAAGGGATTATCTAGAAGATTCATTGAACCTAGCCTCTTGCGCACATCAGACGAATCTGCTGTCGAAATTACCCGAAATTGGATATATCTAGAAGTAGCTAGAAGCCAGACGAATGCGCGGACCAAAATCTGGGACCACCTCCCTAGAATTGCCGCCAAGACGCGGCAATCCGCGGCAATCCTAGGGAGCCACGCGTCGATTTTCGACGCGTGGCTCCGTTTCGTCTTCTGGAGCCTTCTTCTGCCTATAAATACCCCTGCAATTGCCCAGAGCGCGAGCAGTCTTCGTTTTTAGGAGTAGATCCAGATTTTTAGTGTAGTGTAGGTGAGAGTTTTTCATTTCTTGTATTTTGATTTCTTTTTAGATCATTGTAGTAGGGCTGAGTGATTTCTAGAGAGAGATGAGTGAGGGATTGATGTAATAGAGAGTGACACTCTATGTAAAGGTACCTCCTTTCTCCTCCATTGTAATCTCCTTCTCCTTCTACATGATTTCTAGCTAACTTTTTCTTCTCATGGCAATCTAACTACTAACCACTAACCTATCTAACCACTTACTTGATAATCCACATGAATCGGGTTGCCTCTACAAGGCCTTGTTCTTGCAAGAGCCATTGATGGCCAAAGATGATGGATTCTAACAATCTAACTTGCTAACTTGCTAACTTGCTAACCAAGCTAACTCTCTTTTATTTCATGCTCTTTTATTTCATGCTTGTAGTGTAATGAGTGATGCTTGTAATTGCTTGTTCTTGTTGCAATGTTTTGATTGTTATGAACCATCCATGAGCCATGCTTTGTATTGCTTCTTGAAGATAAGGATTGTGATGGCCGAGGATCAAAATGTGAGGCAACTATCTCGAAGAGGTTAGCATGGTTAGGGGAGTACTTAGTAGTTAGTAGCCATGAGTTTTCTTTTACCTTTGTTTTAGAAATCGTTTTCCAAATTCTTTTCTCATTTTTCTATCGGTGTTTTCATCGCCTTCTTAGTTTACCTTGTTCCATCTTCTTCACTTCTCTTTTGGTTTTTACATCGCCGTTTTCATCGCTCTCCTCACCTACCACATGCTTGTTTTCATTTTCTCATTCTTTTTCATTCTTTCAACATAGAAGAATTGTTAACATAAACGGGAATAGAAACTGTTAATGCTTCTATCGCCTCCCTTCCCTGTGGATACGACCCGTTAAGCCAATGCTATAACGGAAGTATCGAGGGTATACTAAGCACATTTGAGCTTTTTATTTGATTTCATAAATACACATTTTGAGTGCTAGTTTTCCCCATCGATCAAATTTTTGGCGCCGTTGCCGGGGAAGGGAATGGTTTTGATGTCACGTTTTTGTTAACATTTGTCTTCTCTGTTTTGGTGTGCAGGGCAATATTTTCAGGTGCTTAACATTGCAGAAAATAACCTAGCTTTGCCTTTCCCTGCTCTAGAAAGCAGGACCCCAGATTGGAAGAAAAACCGCGGATCCGCGACATTTGCCGCAAAACCGCGGCACTTCTGTGAAAATTGTATATGTTGTTGTTCTGGGATGTGTGAATTGTAATAGCTAGTTGATTTGTGCTGCTATATTTCTTGCTTTGATTGCCTACACACCATAATAAATAAAAGAACTAAAATACGGTATTTGGACGCTTTTAAAACGGTTTAGACATTTGCATTTAGGCACGTGTCAATTCAATTCCAATATACTGTATTTTGTTCTGTTGTTGTGATCTGGATGGAGATGTACACATGGCATTGCATATAGCATAGGACAAACACGTGGGTGATTTATCGCTTTGTGTTATATTCTTGTCTATATTGCACACTTGCATGAATTGAACTTAAGGGCAAACTCCAAACAAGATAAGGTGGGATTTCATACCCCTTCCTTGGCCCAAAAATCATCTCCCCACTCACACAACCCAAGCCCTAATAAAATTTGAATAAACGTTGGCCCCTAGGGACATTTCATCTAGGTCTAGGTCAACCCTTCTTTTGGCTTGGTTTTTGATTTTTCTTTTCTTTTTGTTTGTTGTTTGATTTTTCTTTTTGTTTGTGATTTTTTTTTGTGAAATGGCATTCAACAATAACAATTCTTTCAATCCAAACATGAATCCATATTTCACACCAACTCCATTTGATTCGGATAATTCCAACCCGGCGTTTTACAATACGCACCAACCAAATACACCGGGTTGGCCTTATCCGAATCAATACAACCCATACCCACATTCTTATGACTATAATTTCCAAAATAATTTCAACTCGTCACAGAGTCATTGGGGATTCACGTACCCCGAGTCAAATTCTCAAATTCCTTGTCCACCATATTCACCTTGTCCACAATATTCATTTCCCGATTCCGCTTCATATACTCCTTTTTCTGAACCACCAATTGAAGAAAAATCTGAGTTACTAAGGAGTATAGAAGCCAATTTACAGAGAGTCGAGCAAAAACTTCAAGAACCATTTGCCTCTCCAATTCCACCATATTTTCAAGAGTCTTACTCAGTTCCACCTTTTCCTAATGAACAACCATTTGTCATGGAAACGAGTAAAGAACTCTTGTGTGAGTCCAAGCTTCAATCTCAAAACATTTTTGACTCACATTATTCACAAAATTTCCAAAACCAAGATTCTTATACTCCCATTCTAGAGCAACCACTTGGAGAAACATCAAGTCTAGAAAAGAGTATAGAAACCTTGGAGGAGTCTATGTTACAATATCAAAAATCACATGCCGAGTCTATCAATAAGGTGGAAGAACAATTGAGTCAATTGGTTACCATTCATAGGAATGAGGAAACTCTATCTTATCAACCTTTGACCAATTTAGTTATGCCAAACTCTATTGATATGACCCAAGA
The DNA here is from genome assembly GCA_038442645.1 of Agave tequilana. Classification (NCBI taxonomy): domain Eukaryota; kingdom Viridiplantae; phylum Streptophyta; class Magnoliopsida; order Asparagales; family Asparagaceae; genus Agave; species Agave tequilana. Next base: position 67,526 of record JAVJIF010031772.1, read on the forward strand.
CTCTTGTCATTTTGAAAATCAAGATTCAATTTCAGTACAACCACCTAAACTTGTCCAAACTTCAAATCCCATTGATATTTTGGCAAGTTTTTCTTTTACTGAAATTGAACTTGAACATGAATATGATCCTGAACTTCCACTTGATGATTCAATTCTACTTCCTGATTCAATTATGACTCCAGTGTCTTCACCTGATTTCACTTCATTTCCTGAGTCATTATTGAATCCTGTACCTATCCATTGTGAAATTGAATCACCAATCATTCATGATGATCATATTGAACTTGACCAATTTCATACTTTTGAAAGTCCATTTGATAAATTGGTAAGTTCTCATTTTTGTGGAATTGAACTAAATGAGGAATGTGACTTTGATTCTCCAATTTGTGATCTTGTTCAAATTCCCGAATCACTATTGACTCCTGTTTTGTTACCCAATTTGAGCAACATTTTAGAGTCAGTTTTGATTCCCATACCTGTCATTCCTGAACTTGAATCACCACTCTTAGAAAGTCACATTCCATTATGGGAAAATGAATGTGGACTTGAGCTTCATCTTCTTGATTTGGACCCACTTTCTGAACCAATCTCGACTCCTGAACCTTTACTTGATTTAAGTCTTTTTTCTGAGTCGGTGTTAGTTCCTATGCTTCCTGAGTCCAAATCAATCATTCCATTCTGGGACAAGGGCTTTGAAAAATTTGACTCTGAAATTATTTTGAAAATTTGGAAATTAGATGGGGTAATATTATTAATAAAATTCACACATGCATGCATCATTCTAGTGGGTTGTATCATGGAGGTTTCTGGTGGGTTCCTTCGGACTCCATGCAAGAATGATTGGGCCGCTTTTCGTGGACCAATCAGACCGCCACCGGAACCACCACCTTAAGGTAATTTTTTCATTCCCTCTCTATTTGTTTCATGTATACATATATCACGATGCATTGAGGACAATGCATGAAGTAAGTGTGGGGGAGGGTTTACTAACATAGAGTTTTTAGATCTTCTTTCTTTTACACTTCTTTTAGAAATAAAAAAATAATAAAAAAATTAAAAAAAAAACTTTTTGAAATAAGAGACAAAGTTTTGATCTATTTTTAAGAAAATTAAGATGTATCTTAGAAATTAAGAAAGCCTTAATTATGACATCTTAAACCTAGTTGAAATAATAGATCTTGTTTGAAATTATAGGCTAAGTAAGAAAAATTGGGGAGATATTCTTATCTTGAATTTTTTGCCTTAGATAAGTATGCACTTCACACTTACACATTTTGGGATGGAAACAAAGACCTAAAATGCCATATATATAAAAAATATAAGAAAAAAAAATATGTGTGAATAAAGCATCACTTATTAAGCTGGATAATTGTGCCTCAAGAAGCATGATTATTCACGCCTAACGGTGATAAAGGAAATAAATAATCCCCTTTAGTTTCGTGGCCTTTTTCACTCGAGTCCTTAAACCCGAGGGATGTTTTCTCATCTGGTGCCCTAAGACCGACTGGTTTGGGAGTCATCGGTTATAGGCTCGCTACATGGGTGAACTAGAAAGCCTAAACTAAGGGAAGAATAAGAAAAAAATATATATATATATATATAAATAAATAAATGGCTTGATGGTTGGAGTTGAAATCCCAGAAATCTTCACTAAGCACGGTGTGCATACTATCTAGGTTTTATGAAGGATAAAATATTCAATCCAATTTTGAATTCTTACCTTAATTGAAGATAAGATTTTGCATAGAGACTAAGTTTAAGGAGAATGATTATAGGTGGACTTATGACCTAAGATCACTTATATTTTTACAAAAATAGTTCGTAAACTTGTCTCTCTTTCAAATGCGTTTTCAAAATACTAACATTTGTCTTCTTTCTTTATGGATTTTGTGGGTGTAATCCGCTGAAAACCCTCAAGAGACAACACTCCTCCTCTAGGGTAACCTAGAGGTTTAACGGCTTGTTGCACACGCTCAGTGCAATCGCGTCACCTGCGAAAGTGGTGTAATAAGATTGGTAGTATAGTTTTTTCTTTTCTTTGTTTTGCTCGGGACGAGCAAAAGAATAAGTGTGGGGGTGTGATTAGTCTACAATTCTGCATTTTTATGTCGCATTTTCCCACCAGTTTATGAATAAATAGTCGGTCTAATACGTGTTTTGGTCTTTATTGCAGGTACAACCAAAGTTCAAGGGCAAAGATGGAATAAGAGCCTAATTCTTTCCAATTAAGGGTAATTAATCCCGCATTACTTGGAGGCCAAGCAAGGGATTATCTAGAAGATTCATTGAACCTAGCCTCTTGCGCACATCAGACGAATCTGCTGTCGAAATTACCCGAAATTGGATATATCTAGAAGTAGCTAGAAGCCAGACGAATGCGCGGACCAAAATCTGGGACCCACCTCCCTAGAATTGCCGCCAAGGTGCGGCAATCCGCGGCAATCCTAGGGAGCCACGCGTCGATTTTCGACGCGTGGCTCCGTTTCGTCTTCTGGAGCCTTCTTCTGCCTATAAATACCCCTGCAATTGCCCAGAGCGCGAGCAGTCTTCGTTTTTAGGAGTAGATCCAGATTTTTAGTGTAGTGTAGGTGAGAGTTTTTCATTTCTTGTATTTTGATTTCTTTTTAGATCATTGTAGTAGGGCTGAGTGATTTCTAGAGAGAGATGAGTGAGGGATTGATGTAATAGAGAGTGACACTCTATGTAAAGGTACCTCCTTTCTCCTCCATTGTAATCTCCTTCTCCTTCTACATGATTTCTAGCTAACTTTTTCTTCTCATGGCAATCTAACTACTAACCCTAACCTATCTAACCACTTACTTGATAATCCACATGAATCGGGTTGCCTCTACAAGGCCTTGTTCTTGCAAGAGCCATTGATGGCCAAAGATGATGGATTCTAACAATCTAACTTGCTAACTTGCTAACTTGCTAACCAAGCTAACTCTCTTTTATTTCATGCTCTTTTATTTCATGCTTGTAGTGTAATGAGTGATGCTTGTAATTGCTTGTTCTTGTTGCAATGTTTTGATTGTTATGAACCATCCATGAGCCATGCTTTGTATTGCTTCTTGAAGATAAGGATTGTGATGGCCGAGGATCAAAATGTGAGGCAACTATCTCGAAGAGGTTAGCATGGTTAGGGGAGTACTTAGTAGTTAGTAGCCATGAGTTTTCTTTTACCTTTGTTTTAGAAATCGTTTTCCAAATTCTTTTCTCATTTTTCTATCGGTGTTTTCATCGCCTTCTTAGTTTACCTTGTTCCATCTTCTTCACTTCTCTTTTGGTTTTTACATCGCCGTTTTCATCGCTCTCCTCACCTACCACATGCTTGTTTTCATTTCTCATTCTTTTTCATTCTTCAACATAGAAGAATTGTTAACATAAACGGGAATAGAAACTGTTAATGCTTCTATCGCCTCCCTTCCCTGTGGATACGACCCGTTAAGCCAATGCTATAACGGAAGTATCGAGGGTATACTAAGCACATTTGAGCTTTTATTTGATTTCATAAATACACATTTTGAGTGCTAGTTTTCCCCATCGATCAAATTTTTGGCGCCGTTGCCGGGAAGGGAATGGTTTTGATGTCACGTTTTTGTTAACATTTGTCTTCTCTGTTTTGGTGTGCAGGGCAATATTTTCAGGTGCTTAACATTGCAGAAAATAACCTAGCTTTGCCTTTCCCTGCTCTAGAAAGCAGGACCCCAGATTTGGAAGAAAAACCGCGGATCCGCGACATTTGCCGCAAAACCGCGGCACTTCTGTGAAAATTGTATATGTTGTTGTTCTGGGATGTGTGAATTGTAATAGCTAGTTGATTTGTGCTGCTATATTTCTTGCTTTGATTGCCTACACACCATAATAAATAAAAGAACTAAAATACGGTATTTGGACGCTTTTAAAACGGTTTAGACATTTGCATTTAGGCACGTGTCAATTCAATTCCAATATACTGTATTTTGTTCTGTTGTTGTGATCTGGATGGAGATGTACACATGGCATTGCATATAGCATAGGACAAACACGTGGGTGATTTATCGCTTTGTGTTATATTCTTGTCTATATTGCACACTTGCATGAATTGAACTTAAGGGCAAACTCCAAACAAGATAAGTGGGATTTCATACCCTTCCTTGGCCCAAAAATCATCTCCCCACTCACACAACCCAAGCCCTAATAAAATTTGAATAAACGTTGGCCCCTAGGGACATTTCATCTAGGTCTAGGTCAACCCTTCTTTTGCTTGGTTTTTGATTTTTCTTTTCTTTTTGTTTGTTGTTTGATTTTTCTTTTTGTTTGTGATTTTTTTTGTGAAATGGCATTCAACAATAACAATTCTTTCAATCCAAACATGAATCCATATTTCACACCAACTCCATTTGATTCGGATAATTCCAACCCGGCGTTTTACAATACGCACCAACAAATACACCGGGTTGGCCTTATCCGAATCAATACAACCCATACCCACATTCTTATGACTATAATTTCCAAAATAATTTCAACTCGTCACAGAGTCATTGGGGATTCACGTACCCCGAGTCAAATTCTCAAATTCCTTGTCCACCATATTCACCTTGTCCACAATATTCATTTCCCGATTCCGCTTCATATACTCCTTTTTCTGAACCACCAATTGAAGAAAAATCTGAGTTACTAAGGAGTATAGAAGCCAATTTACAGAGAGTCGAGCAAAAACTTCAAGAACCATTTGCCTCTCCAATTCCACCATATTTTCAAGAGTCTTACTCAGTTCCACCTTTTCCTAATGAACAACCATTTGTCATGGAAACGAGTAAAGAACTCTTGTGTGAGTCCAAGCTTCAATCTCAAAACATTTTTGACTCACATTATTCACAAATTTCCAAAACCAAGATTCTTATACTCCCATTCTAGAGCAACCACTTGGAGAAACATCAAGTCTAGAAAAGAGTATAGAAACCTTGGAGGAGTCTATGTTACAATATCAAAATCACATGCCGAGTCTATCAATAAGGTGGAAGAACAATTGAGTCAATTGGTTACCATTCATAGGAATGAGGAAACTCTATCTTATCAACCTTTGACCAATTTAGTTATGCCAAACTCTATTGATATGACCCAAGACTCTTGTCATTTTGAAAATCAAGATTCAATTTCAGTACAACCACCTAAACTTGTCCAAACTTCAAATCCCATTGATATTTTGGCAAGTTTTTCTTTTACTGAAATTGAACTTGAACATGAATATGATCCTGAACTTCCACTTGATGATTCAATTCTACTTCCTGATTCAATTATGACTCCAGTGTCTTCACCTGATTTCACTTCATTTCCTGAGTCATTATTGAATCCTGTACCTATCCATTGTGAAATTGAATCACCAATCATTCATGATGATCATATTGAACTTGACCAATTTCATACTTTTGAAAGTCCATTTGATAAATTGGTAAGTTCTCATTTTTGTGGAATTGAACTAAATGAGGAATGTGACTTTGATTCTCCAATTTGTGATCTTGTTCAAATTCCCGAATCACTATTGACTCCTGTTTTGTTACCCAATTTGAGCAACATTTTAGAGTCAGTTTTGATTCCCATACCTGTCATTCCTGAACTTGAATCACCACTCTTAGAAAGTCACATTCCATTATGGGAAAATGAATGTGGACTTGAGCTTCATCTTCTTGATTTGGACCCCTTTCTGAACCAATCTCGACTCCTGAACCTTTACTTGATTTAAGTCTTTTTTCTGAGTCGGTGTTAGTTCCTATGCTTCCTGAGTCCAAATCAATCATTCCATTCTGGGACAAGGGCTTTGAAAAATTTGACTCTGAAATTATTTTGAAAATTTGGAAATTAGATGGGGTAATATTATAATAAAATTCACACATGCATGCATCATTCTAGTGGGTTGTATCATGGAGGTTTCTGGTGGGTTCCTTCGGACTCCATGCAAGAATGATTGGGCCGCTTTTCGTGGACCAATCAGACCGCCACCGGAACCACCACCTTAAGGTAATTTTTTCATTCCCTCTCTATTTGTTTCATGTATACATATATCACGATGCATTGAGGACAATGCATGAAGTAAGTGTGGGGGAGGGTTTACTAACATAGAGTTTTTAGATCTTCTTTCTTTTACACTTCTTTTAGAAATAAAAAAATAATAAAAAAATTAAAAAAAAAACTTTTTGAAATAAGAGACAAAGTTTTGATCTATTTTTAAGAAAATTAAGATGTATCTTAGAAATTAAGAAAGCCTTAATTATGACATCTTAAACCTAGTTGAAATAATAGATCTTGTTTGAAATTATAGGCTAAGTAAGAAAAATTGGGGAGATATTCTTATCTTGAATTTTTTGCCTTAGATAAGTATGCACTTCACACTTACACATTTTTGGGATGGAAACAAAGACCTAAAATGCCATATATATAAAAAAATATAAAGAAAAAAAAATATGTGTGAATAAAGCATCACTTATTAAGCTGGATAATTGTGCCTCAAGAAGCATGATTATTCACGCCTAACGGTGATAAAGGAAATAAATAATCCCCTTTAGTTTCGTGGCCTTTTTCACTCGAGTCCTTAAACCCGAGGGATGTTTTCTCATCTGGTGCCCTAAGACCGACTGGTTTGGGAGTCATCGGTTATAGGCTCGCTACATGGGTGAACTAGAAAGCCTAAACTAAGGGAAGAATAAGAAAAAGAAAATATATATATATATATAAATAAATAAATGGCTTGATGGTTGGAGTTGAAATCCCAGAAATCTTCACTAAGCACGGTGTGCATACTATCTAGGTTTTATGAAGGATAAAATATTCAATCCAATTTTGAATTCTTACCTTAATTGAAGATAAGATTTTGCATAGAGACTAAGTTTAAGGGAGAATGATTATAGGTGGACTTATGACCTAAGATCACTTATATTTTTACAAAAATAGTTCGTAAACTTGTCTCTCTTTCAAAATGCGTTTTCAAAATACTAACATTTGTCTTCTTTCTTTATGGATTTTGTGGGTGTAATCCGCTGAAAACCCTCAAGAGACAACACTCCTCCTCTAGGGTAACCTAGAGGTTTAACGGCTTGTTGCACACGCTCAGTGCAATCGCGTCACCTGCGAAAGTGGTGTAATAAGATTGGTAGTATAGTTTTTTTCTTTTCTTTGTTTTGCTCGGGACGAGCAAAAGAATAAGTGTGGGGGTGTGATTAGTCTACAATTCTGCATTTTTATGTCGCATTTTCCCACCAGTTTATGAATAAATAGTCGGTCTAATACGTGTTTGGTCTTTATTGCAGGTACAACCAAAGTTCAAGGGCAAAGATGGAATAAGAGCCTAATTCTTTCCAATTAAGGGTAATTAATCCCGCATTACTTGGAGGCCAGCAAGGGATTATCTAGAAGATTCATTGAACCTAGCCTCTTGCGCACATCAGACGAATCTGCTGTCGAAATTACCCGAAATTGGATATATCTAGAAGTAGCTAGAAGCCAGACGAATGCGCGGACCAAAATCTGGGACCCACCTCCCTAGAATTGCCGCCAAGGTGCGGCAATCCGCGGCAATCCTAGGGAGCCACGCGTCGATTTTCGACGCGTGGCTCCGTTTCGTCTTCTGGAGCCTTCTTCTGCCTATAAATACCCCTGCAATTGCCCAGAGCGCGAGCAGTCTTCGTTTTTAGGAGTAGATCCAGATTTTTAGTGTAGTGTAGGTGAGAGTTTTTCATTTCTTGTATTTTGATTTCTTTTTAGATCATTGTAGTAGGGCTGAGTGATTTCTAGAGAGATGAGTGAGGGATTGATGTAATAGAGAGTGACACTCTATGTAAAGGTACCTCCTTTCTCCTCCATTGTAATCTCCTTCTCCTTCTACATGATTTCTAGCTAACTTTTTCTTCTCATGGCAATCTAACTACTAACCACTAACCTATCTAACCACTTACTTGATAATCCACATGAATCGGGTTGCCTCTACAAGGCCTTGTTCTTGCAAGAGCCATTGATGGCCAAAGATGATGGATTCTAACAATCTAACTTGCTAACTTGCTAACTTGCTAACCAAGCTAACTCTCTTTTATTTCATGCTCTTTTATTTCATGCTTGTAGTGTAATGAGTGATGCTTGTAATTGCTTGTTCTTGTTGCAATGTTTTGATTGTTATGAACCATCCATGAGCCATGCTTTGTATTGCTTCTTGAAGATAAGGATTGTGATGGCCGAGGATCAAAATGTGAGGCAACTATCTCGAAGAGGTTAGCATGGTTAGTGGAGTACTTAGTAGTTAGTAGCCATGAGTTTTCTTTTACCTTTGTTTTAGAAATCGTTTTCCAAATTCTTTTCTCATTTTTCTATCGGTGTTTTCATCGCCTTCTTAGTTTACCTTGTTCCATCTTCTTCACTTCTCTTTTGGTTTTTACATCGCCGTTTTCATCGCTCTCCTCACCTACCACATGCTTGTTTTCATTTTCTCATTCTTTTTCATTCTTTCAACATAGAAGAATTGTTAACATAAACGGGAATAGAAACTGTTAATGCTTCTATCGCCTCCCTTCCCTGTGGATACGACCCGTTAAGCCAATGCTATAACGGAAGTATCGAGGGTATACTAAGCACATTCGAGCTTTTCATTTGATTTCATAAATACACATTTTGAGTGCTAGTTTTCCCCATCGATCAGTTACAGGGCAAGCAAAGCAGGAAAAGAAGATTGCAGTAACACATAAGTGGTCTTGGGCCTCTACTGTAGAAAGAAGAGACCAAGGGCCCTCTGATTTGCCGCGTTTGCGCGGCCAAAGCCGCGGATCCGCGGCAAAGAAGAGTTGACTACTAACAGGTTTTGTGCAGGGTTGCTTGCTTTGCAAAAACATAGCTTCCTGCAACTTTATTTCCTATATGCCATCAACATAACCTGCTAATAAACCAACGGTAAAACATTTGTTGAAAAGATAAAAAAATTGATTAGACGTTTGCATTTTAGGCACGTGTCTTTTCAATTCATTTATTTTTACTGTTGAAGAGTGCTGGAGCAAGGTACGTATGCATTGCATGTAGAATAGGACTCATCTCTTGGTTGATTTTTATCGCTTTGAGTGAATCTTATTTACATATCCTGTACACTTGCACAAACTGATCTTAAGGGCACCACCCATTAACAAGATAAGGTGGGGATTTAATCACCCTTCCTTAGCCCAAAAATCAGATTCCAAGCACTCACTAACCCAAGCCTAACTTAAAATGAGTAGACGTTGGCCCTAGGGACATCTCAGACTCAATTAGGAGATTATCCTAAGGGGGAAAGGTGTTGGAACTTGACTCCTGCCAAATCAGTGTCTAGGAAAGGGATTGAGGGCCGAAAGCCCGAAGGTTGGTGGTTATTTAATTAAGGAACGTCTTTGACGGAAAACCTCCTACCAACCTTGCCCTGACCTGGCTGATTAGCTTGTGGTCAAAGTCTGCATTGGACCTCCCGTGGACAGTCTAACCAGTTAGGAGTCGTCTAGGTCATAGGTCTACCCTAACTTAGGTTAGAATCTTTTTCTTTTTCTTTGTTTGTTTATTTGTTTGTTTTTCTTTCTTTTTGTTTGTATTCCATTGTGTGATATGGCCTATAATAATAATTTTTCTAACTTCAATAATAATCCATATTACACGTCAAACTCTTTTTTGGATATTACCAACCCGGCATATCATGACTTTAACTAACCTAGTGTGCCGGATTGGTCTTATCCGAATCAATATAACCCATGTTCCCCATCGTATGACTATAATTTCCATAACGATTTCAACTCTTCACAGAGTCAGTGGGGATTCACGAGCATAATTATCAACCAACTTGTCTTCCTTCTCCACCTAGTCCACAATATTTTCAAGATTCATACTCAGTTCCACCCGTCCAAAATAGGAAACCATCAATTTTAGAAATGAGTATGCGTGAGTCTAAACACAAATCCCAAAATCTGATGGACTCACAATTTCACTACCACTTTCAAGACAATTCTTCATCTTTTTATCAAAACAATGAACCTATCAACTATGAAAAGATGCTTGAAGCCATGACTCAGGCTCAAAACACTCGTAATCGTGACATAGATATGATGGTCGAATCTCTACATTCTCACCGTTGGACCAGTTCTGATGTCACTAACCATTCTGTTAGAGCCGAAGAGTCCTGTAGTTTTGGAAATCAAGATTCCATTTCAGAACAACCATTTGAACTTGCCCAAACTCCAAATTTTGAAAAAGATATTGACAGTTCAGCAAGCTATCCTTTTCCTGAAATAGAACTTGAAAATGAATATGATCTTGAACCCCAACTGAGTGATTCAATTCTACTCCCTGATTCGATTATGACTCCGGTATCTTCACCTGATTTTGATCTTTTTCCCGAGTCAACGTTGGATCCTATGCCTATTCATCATGAAATTGAATCCCCCCATCTTTGAGGATCATATTGAACTTGACCAATTATACAATTTTGAAAATCCTATTGACAAATTGGCAAGTTCTCATTTTTATGATATTGAACTCAATGAGATATGTGACCTAGATTCTCAAATCTGTGATCCAGTTCACCTTTCTGAATCAATATTGACTCCTGTTTTGTTACCAAACTTGAGTAATATTTTGATTCCTCCACCTATCATTCCTGAACTGGAATCACCCATATTAGGTCACATCCCATTGTTAGAAAATACATGTGGACTTGAGTTTCAACTTCTTGACTTGGACCCGCTTCTTGAACCAATTTTGACTCCTGAACCTTTACTTGACTTAAGTCACCTTCCTGAGTCGGTATTAGTTCCTGTCCTTCCTGAGTCCAAGTCAACCGTTCTATCATTTCATACTCCATTCTGGGACGAGGTGGTTGACAAATTTGACTCCGAAATTAGTTATGAAATTTGGAAATTAGATGGGGTTAAATTTTAATAAAAATTCTTCATGGATTTATCTTTTTAATGGGTTATATTAAAGAAACTTCTGGTGGGTTCCTCCGAACCCCAAGTAAAGTTGATTGGGCATTTCGTGGACCAATCAGACCACCACCGGAACCACCACCTTAAGGTAACATTTTCCTTCCCTTTCTTCTTTTTCATGCATCTATGCATTAATTCATACATTGAGAACAATGCATGAGATAGGTGTGAGGGAGGTTCTAACATAACTCTAAAAAAAAAATAATAAAAAAAATTAACATTTTCTTTACTTTTAAAAACTTTTTGAAAATAGAAACAATATTTTGACACATTTTTTTTAAGAAATTAAGTTAATTTTAAGGAATAGGAAAATCCAAATTAGGATTTCTTATACTTGATCAAAATAAGATTATTTGTTTGATTTTAAGGGTTAGAAAGAAAATTTGTCAAAGTAATTTAGTCTTGATCTTTACCTTGATGAAATATGCACACTTCATACACTTACACATTTAGGGTTCAAAACAAAGATTCTTATGCCTTATAAAAAAAAAGAAAAAAAAGATAAACAAATCTAATTATTGATTAGCTAGGTGCTTTGGCCTAAGAAAGCCTTAGTATTTGTGCGAAAGATGATTAGATAAGTTTGAAAAGAAAAAAAATATATAAAATCCTCTGATTAAGCTGGGTATTTGTGCCTAATAAAGTATAAGTATTCACGCCTAAAAGGGGTTCATATAATAAAATCCTTAGTTTTGTGGCCTTGTTTGCTCGAGTCCTTAAGTCCTTGGGGTGTCTTCTCACCCGGTGCCCTAAGACCGTCTGGTTTGGGAGTCATCGATTAAAGGCTCGTTACATGGGCAGATTAAAAAGCCTAATAGAACTAAGAATACCACCAAATATATATATATATATATATATATATATATATATATATATATATATATATATATAAATAAATAAGGCATAAGAGTTAGAGTTAATGAACCCTGAGTCAAAATTTTCACAGTCACAAGGTGCATATGACTTAGGGTAAAGTGATAGACTAGATGAGAAGTACAATTTGACTCCTTACTTTGATTGATAACAAATTTTTGAATAGAGACTAAGTTTAGGAATGAAAAATTAAGTTTTCCTATAACTTATAGATTGCCTAAATCTTACAATTATATTTCAAATATTTTTCTCTTTCAAAATGCCTTTCGAAAATACTAACTCTTTATTTCTCTTTCTTTATGGATTTTGTGGGTGTAATCCGCTGAAAACCCTCACGAGACAAAACTCGTCCTCTAGGGGAAACCTAGAGGTTTAATGGCTTGTTGCACATGCTCAGTGCAATCGCGTGACCTGCGAAAGTGGTCTAATAATCCTTAGTATAGTTTAGTTGTTTTGCTCGAGGACGAGCAAAAGATAGGTATGGGGGTGTGATTGGTCGCTAATGTTACATATTTAATATCATATGTCCATACTTATTATAGAATAAAAGCCTGCATTGTCCTAATTAATTGTTTGATTTATTTGCAGGCCCAATCTTTAAGAAGATGAAGAGAAATGAGCCCAAAGCCCACCAAAATTCTGAATTAAATCAGAATTAATTCGCACTAAGTAAATCAGGGCAAAATCAAGAGGTGAAAAACCGGTTGAGAAGAATCCTCTCAGAATCGATCGGTTAAAGCCAAGAATCCAAGGCCATTTCGTCAGAATCCGGGACTCAAACTGCAAAACTAACTCCAAATAAAGTCAGAAGGCCAAACTAGCGCGACCCACCAACACGGTGTGGCCACCTAGCCACACCCTTGCCGCGGAAACGCGGCAAAAGCCGCATTTCCGCGGCATTGTTGGGGAGTTAGGGGGAGCGTTTGCTCCCCCGATCTCCCTGGGATCCTGGTTGTTGGGTTTTTGGCCTATAAAAGGCCATTCTTTGTGCTGAAATGTGACGCCAATGCAGAGTTAGGATTTAGACTAGTTTTTCATTTCTTAGTTTAGGTTTTTGTTTTTTCTTGTTCATGTAATTGTAATTTTCATTCATGTAAATAAGAGGAGATCAGACTTTCATCGAAGAACAAGAATGGATCGAATCGATATTTTTTCTGTATATGTACTTCTTTTTAGTCTCTTCTTCTTCTTCTTCTTTACTACTTCACTTTTCTTTTTGGTACAATTGTCTTCCAAGTGAGTCTAAAGCATCGAAAGAGCCTTGCTTTTGCGAGTGCCACCGATAACTCATGACGATGGAATGGAGTCTCTCTCTGTATCATTTCATTCTTGAAGTAGTTTTGATTATGTAATGTGAAAGAGACCAATACTCAAATCTTATGGGCTATGCGCTGAATGCCTCCACTTCAAGGTAACATCGTCGCAAAGACTCAAGGTAAGCTTTTGTTGGAAAGAAGGTGAGTAATTATTTGTATTTCTTTTCTTTTATTTCTATAAATTAAATCACCAACAATACCTCTTCCAAATCGTTTTCACTCTTCTTTCCCAAACTCATTTGTACATAGTAGCTTCTTTCATTTTCTGATTTTGTTTTCACTTTCTATTCTACCACTTTCTTCTTAACTTTAACATAACTTTCTTTTTCATTTTCTTAACTTAAAAACAGAGAAGAACTCTCGTTTTGTGTTCATAAGATTTCAATAAAGAACATAAACGCTTCTATTGTAAAACCCTCCTTGTGGATCACGACCTGCATAGCCACTTGCTATCGCGGAAGAATTGAGCACTTGCACATTTTTATTATAAGTTATAAAATCTCGTATTTTGTGTGCAGGTTTAGCCTCAATCACCTCGCCTGAGAGGCTAAGATCATCCAACTTCGCCTTGAAGCCATTCAAAGCTCCGCCAGGAAGCTAACTCATAGCTTCGCCTGAACTGCTGAAGCGCAACTCCGCAGAGAGAGTCAGCTTCGCCTGAAGCCATGCGCAACTGCGCAGAAGGGTACGTGGTAGCTTCGCCATAGACGACATCTAGCTCCGCCGAAGAGCCTTCTTCTGACTTTGCCAGATACTGCCTCCGGCTCCGCTGTGAGTTCAAAGCGGGCAGCGCCGCTGCTAGTCTGCTATGGTCAACCTTTGACCAATCAAATCTTCAGATGAGATCAGATCCAATCGGGATCAAGATCTAATCGGATCAAGATCAAATCTGAGATCTAATTTGGCAGTTGATTGCCACAATCTCTTGACTCTTCTAAAACGAGTAAGAGGATCAGGGAAAATCTTTCAATTATATGGAAAGAATCAAAACAGATCAGGAGGGTCAACCGACCTGCTACTTCTAGCTTCGTAGAAGCTGATCCTAGCCTCACAGCAAGGCTACTTTCTAGATTTAAACAGATTTGATTCAATCTGTTTCTATATTTTCAAGGGACAATTATACCCCTGCTCTCCCTATAAATAGCCCACCAGGGGCACAAGGAGGACAGACCAGAGGCGATACGCAAGAGAGAGGACTCCACAAGCAGAGACTTCTTCACAACGCACCGTGCGCACAAGAATTCAGAGACTTTTATTGAATTACCTCTCTATTCAGGGTGCTGATACCCTAATACCTTCTTCTCAAGGAATCTCCGGAACCAGGCGAGAAGGAATTCCTAATTGAAGACGGTTTTGAGAAGTAACAAGAGGGTTCTACCAACCTTCTGTTCTCTGATTCCCCGAATCAGGCGAGAAGGGAATCTCATCGCTCGCATCGTCAAAGGGACAAAGTGGTTGCGCCTGACCAGACTCCTATCGGCACACTTCTCCAGAATCTCTGAGGAGATCTACTTGTAATCTTTTTAAGAATACTTGTAATTTAGCTCCTCAATTCTTTTTATTGTAAGTTTTCCCCTTTGCAAATCAATGAAAAACACACCCAAGTCTCTGTTTGGGACGGTCGACCGGGCGGTCAACCAGGGGCTGCCAACGGTCATATGTTTTTGAAAACCGATCGACCGGGCCGGTCGACCGTGAGAGTATTAACAGCCAAACGGCTAGTTTTTTAAACTTGTTTTAAAATGTGATTTTTTTCTCCAAACGAGTTTTATGGCTAGTTTTGGATCTTATCTTTCCTGATTAATCAAAATTAGTGTTTACCCTTTAATCCCTACCTTTATCCTATAAATAGGGGTGAATGGGGTTGAGGTGTTTCACAACAACATTTGCAAAAGAAATCAAATCTTAAGTCTTTTTGAAAGAAGTTTTATTCTCAGTTTTTGTGCTCTAATCTCTGATATTTCTCTGAAGTTTTTTGAATCAAAACTCTCTTCTACTTTGTTTTATTTTTCACTTACAAACCTTGAACTTCAATCCTATACATTATTCTCTAGGGTTTTGTAAAGAAAAGTTTTTCAAAAGAGAGTTTATGGTCTTTTGATCACCAAGTGATTATTGTATTTGTGGCTCCACTACCTCTGGACTAGAGGAGTGTGATTGAGGAGTTGGGTACTCCCTAGTGGTTGTAATTCTTTGTAAAGTTCTAGTGGATCGAAAATCCTTCTGGGTGAAGGCGGGGACGTAGAGCTGTGCGCTCGAACCTCGAAACAAATCTCTGTGTTTGCGATTGGTTTACTTGTGTTATTTACTTGCTTTCCATTCATTCATTCAATCTTATATTGTCGATCAATACTCTTACAACAAGATTGCATTGCGCACCTCAAACTCTTATTTAGAGGAATCACGAGGAAGGAGTTCAGAGCCCTTTACGGGGTATTCGGCTTCTAATCTTGCTTTGAGTGAATGTTGCATCATCTCATTTTTAAATTTGTGTATTGATCAGCATTATCACCTATTCACCCCCCTCTAGGTGATTTAAATTGAAATCAGAGTTAGGACTCTAGTTTTTGGCTCACATCCTTAGAGAGATCCTATAATTTGCTAATCACTATTTTCATATCTTCATTCATACACTAGTAAAGATGGCCGATAACAATAAGACCCCTCCCAAATTTGATGGACTCAACTTTTCCATATGGAAAGTTAGGATGAACATTTTTCTACAATCTCTAGGTAGTCTAGTTGCTAAGTCTTTGACCAAGTCTTTTAGTAAACCCGAAGGTGAGGAGGACACTTGGTCCGAACTTACCTCCAAGGAATTTGATGCTAATTCAAAGGCTCAAAATGCCCTACTTTTAGTTTTGAATGAGGATGAGTTAACATGGGTTATCCATTGCAAATCCGACTATGAGATTTGACAACACTTATTGGTCACTCATAAGGGAACATCACAAGTCAAGAGAGTTAAAATAGATCTCTTGCGTTCCCAATATAAAAGTTTTAAAATGTAAGAAAATGAATCTATTGATGATATGATTACTAAGTTTACTAAGATCACAAATGCTCTTGCTTCTCTAGGTGATGAAATAAGCAACGACCAAAAGGTGCGTAAGGTGATTCGTGCTCTCCCTTCATCATGGAAAATCAAAGCTACCACCTTGAAGGAATTGAATGACAAAGACGAGATGGAGCTCATGAATCTTATTGGAAATCTTAAGACTCATGAGATAGAGAAAAAGGCTAGAGAATAAGCGGCACCTCAAAAGAAAAAGTCTATAGCTTTCAAGTCTTCCTCCACCAACTACGATGATGAAGAAGATGAAGAAGATGATGAAGAGCTATCTCTTCTTGTGAGAAATGTAAAGAGAATGTACTGCAAGAATAAGCTCAACTATAGAAGGTGTTGAGAAGGGAAGGATGAGAAAAAGATCATATGCTACAACTATCGGAAACCCATACACATCATGGCCGATTGTCCAGATTTCAAGAAAAAGATATCCTCCTCCTTGAAACAAAAGAAGCCGGTTGAAAAGAAGGTGTACAAAGCCACTTGGGACTCGGAAAGTGAATCCGAAGATGAAGTCGACACGGCAAATGTGTGTTTCATGGCAAACACACCTAAGGTAACTACCCAACCACTTGATGATGAAAGTGAAATAAGTAAAGAATTGTTATTACAAGCTTTCATTAGACTTTCAGAAAGTTTTGATGCTCAAAACGAAGATTGTTCAAAATTGAAAAAGGAAAATGAAATGCTTAAAAATAAAATTGCCATTTCTTCAAAAGAAAAGGATGAATTATCTTCTATTCTTATTTCAACACAAAGAGATTTTGATGCCTATAGAGTTGCTTGCAAAGCTAAATACCCTAAAATTGATGAAAATGAGTTTTCCATGTTAAAAACTAGAATAAATGATTTGAGAAATGTTTTAAAAGAATGCGCTTTTAACAATACTAAATTAGAAGAAATGTTTTCAAAGAAGCATATGCATACTCCTTATGCTAAACATGATAAAACATCTCATGCCAAAACTCTACATGTTCATCATGCCAACACATCACATGTCAATCATGCTAAAATATCACATGCTCACAGATCACATGTTCATAAACCACATGCTCATTATGCTTTTAAATATGAAAGAATTTATGAATGTACTTATTGCGGTCGGAATGGTCATTTAGCTAAATTTTGTTATGACCATATAAATAGTACAAATAATCTCGTTTGGGTTCGAAACACTAACGCTTTAGGACCCAAAAAAAATATGGGTACCAAAATCAAGTCTTAAATTATTTGATGTAGGTACACACCAAGACTCCAAGACGTAAGGAGCGGTGGTACCTTGATAGTGGTTGCTCAAGGCATATGACATGGGACATCAACAATTTCGCAACCCTATCAAGGTACGTTGAAGGTGGCACCGTCACCTTCGGAGATGACTCCAAGGGCACCATCATCGGTATAGGTAACGTTAAGATTGGTGCATCTCCTTTAATTGAAAATGTAGTTCTTGTTGAAGGGCTTAAACATAATTTGCTTAGTATTAGTCAACTATGTGATCGTGGTCTCGAAGTTGTTTTTAATGAATCTTCTTGCAAAATTTTTAATTGTAAAACCAATGAATATATTCTCACTGGATTTCGTGAAAATAATGTCTATATTATTGATATGCTTAATTTGGATTGCTCTACAAAATGTTTAAATGCTTTTGATGAGATTTCATGGTTATGGCATAGAAGATTAGGCCATGCATCTTTTGATCATCTTGCTAGAATAAATTCTAAGGAATTGGTGAAGGGTATTCCTTATTTGAAGTTTGAAAAAGACCGCATTTGTGGTGCGTGCCAACTTGGGAAACAAACCAAGTCTTTTTTTCAAACCAATCAAGGATATCATGTCATCTAGGCCATTAGAATTGATTCACATGGATCTTTTTGGACCAACTAAAACTAAAAGCTTAAATGAAAATAGATATGTTTTTGTTTTAGTCGATGATTTCTCGTTTCACTTGGGTTTTCTTTTTGGAGCATAAAGATCAAACTTTCTCGCATTTTAAGATTTTTCAAAAAAGAGTTGAAAAAGAAAAAGGATTTTCGATTTTACGGATAAGAAGTGATAGGGGTGGTGAGTTTGTCAACCAACTCTTCATGACTTATTGTGATGAAAAAGGAATTAAGCATGAAATGTCATGTCCTAGAACTCCACAACAAAATGGAGTAGTTGAACGGAAGAATAGAACTCTTTAAGAAATGGTTAGGACTATGATTAGTGAATATGGGCTCCCTCAATACTTATGGGCCGAGGCCGTAAACACTGCATGCTACATATCCAACCGTATTTATTTGTGTAAAAATAATTTCAAAACTTCTTTTGAAATTTATCATTTAAGAAAACTAAATGTTTCATACTTTAAAGTTTTTGGATGCAATTGTTTTGTTTTAAACACCAACGATAATTTGGGTAAATTTGATGCTAAGGCTTATGAAGCAATCTTTGTTGGCTATTCTAGTACTCGCAAAGCATATAGAGTGTTCAATAAATCATCTCTTACTATAGAAGAATCTATGCATGTTAAATTTGAAGAATCTAATGCAATTGTTGAGAATGTTGTAGAGATTGACTCATTAGGTGAGGACATGGAGAAAATTGCTTGAAGGACTCACCCATCCAAGAAGACAAGCAAGAACCTATTAGTGAAGTTCAAAAGGATGAAGTGGAACAATCCCAACCACTTCCTAAAGATTGGAGATACGCCTCAAATCATCCCAAAGATCTCATCATAGGTGATGTATCAAAGGGGGTAACCACTCGCTCCAAACTCCATGATTTGTGTGGTCATTATACATTCATATCTCATTTTGAACCCAAAAACATCCTCGAAGCCGAGGGTGACTCATATTGATTGCTCGCTATGCAAGAAGAGCTCAATCAATTTGAGCGCACCAAGTTTGGCACCTTTTTCCTAGACCCCATGATAGACCAATAATTGGTACTAAGTGGATTTTTAGGAACAAGATGGATGAGTCAGGAAATGTTATAAGGAATAAGGCTAGGTTAGTGGCCCAAGGTTACACTCAAGTTGAAGGAATCGACTTTGAGGAGACCTTTGCACCCGTAACACGGCTAGAAGTCATACGGATCACACTAGCTTATGCATCCTATAAAAATTTTAAACTTTTTCAAATGGATGTAAAAAGTGCATTTTTAAATGGTTTTATTAATGATGAAGTATATGTTGAACAACCTCCCGGTTTTGTGGATCATATACATCCAAATTTTATTTTCAAACTTGATAAAGCATTGTATAGTTTAAAACAAGCTCCAAGAGCTTGGTATGAAAGGCTTTCTAGTTTTCTTCTATCAAATGATTTTGTTAAAGGTAAAGTAGACACCACATTATTTACTAAACATGTTGGTAATGACATTCTTATAGTACAAATATATGTTGATGATATAATCTTTGGTTCTACTAATGAGTTACTTTGCAAGGAGTTTGAACAATGTATGCAACGTAAATTTGAGATGTCATTGATGGGTGAATTGAACTATTTCCTTGGACTCCAAATCAAGCAAATGTGTGACGGGATTTTCATATGTCAAGCCAAGTACTCAAAGGAACTCATCAAGAAATTTGGGCTTGAAGACTCAAAAATTTGCAACACTCCCATGGCCACCACCACCAAACTTGATAAGGATGACCAAGGTAAGTGTGTTGATATTAAATTATATAGAAGCATGATTGGTAGTTTGTTGTATTTAACGGCGAGTAGGCCGGATATTATGTTTAGTGTGTGTCTTTGTGCTAGATTCCAATCTTGTCCCAAAGAATCTCATTTAATTGCGATAAAACGCATTACTCGTTATGTTAAGGGCACTATTGGAATGGGTCTATGGTATCTGAAGATCGGAGAATTCTCAATGACGACTTTCTCGGATGCCGATTATGCGGGTTGTAGAGTGGATAGGAAGAGTACTAGTGGAACATGTCAATTTCTTAGTAATTTTCTTGTTTTATGGTCTTCCAAGAAATAAAATTCGATAGCCCTCTCAACCGCCGAGGTGGAGTATGTTGCGACGGGGGCTTGTTGTGCTCAAGTCCTTTGGATGAAATATACTCTCCTTGATTATGATTTGCATTATGACCATATAAAAATATTTTGTGATAATATTAGTACTATTCATATGACTAGGAATGCAAATCAATATAGTAAGACCAAGCACATTGAGATTCGATATCACTTCCTTAGAGATCATTTTGAGAAAGGAATATTGATATTGATTATGTTTCTTCCGATTTTCAACTTGCCGATATTTTCACTAAACCACTTGACTATAATAGATTTTCTTTTATATGTGGTGAACTAAATGTTTGTGTTGTTGAATAAGGAAGGTTTCTTGCTATAATATCCCTTTTTGATGTATGACAAAAGGGAGAGAAATATGTGTTGTTTAGTGTTTGTTTATGTTTTATGTTTGGTTTTATGTTTTAAACTTTTCAATGGTTTTGGTTTTATGTTTGGTGTTTTCAAATTTCATATGGTTTTATGTTTGGTGTTTTCAAATTTCATATTTTTCAAAAAATTCTCTCATAATAAATTGTTTTATACTTGTTTAATATAGCACTATTTGAGGGGGAGTTTTTACCTCCCCTTTATATCTTGTGTTATACCTTATATGTTTTGTCATCATCAAAAAGGGGGAGATTGTTGGCCCAAAAGGTTACACTCTCCATTTATATACGTTTTGATGATAACAAAACATATAGAAGCTATTTGGTACTAATAAGTTGTTCTAGAATGAGCTGCCTTCAACACTATGAAGGATTTCCAATAGAATCGATCCTATCGGCTCACTCGGTGCCGCAACACTTATAAGGAGTTCACACTAGAAATCTTAGACTCACTAGTCCCCTCACTTGTTCCTGTAAGAACTACACACGCAAGCACACTAGCTTGTCGAGGCCGTACCTCTACACCGAGCTCCCACAAGAACTCGAAATAATGCAAACCCGCAAGTTCGGCTCTTCAAATACAAAGTAGAACACTTTTGTGATCACAACACTTTGATCACCTAAAATCACTCTCACAACAACTCTCCTATAGGATAGATATGGCAATGAAAAGCTCAAGTATGTGTGAGAAAATAAGGATGAATTTGTGGTGAAAAACTCAAGAAATCTCTTTTACAAAACACTCTTGAAAAACTCTCCTTTTGATATGGAAGTTTTAGCTCTAAATCAAGTAGAGATAAACACTTAGATAGGTAGGAAAAACTAGCCCAAAAACTCTCTTGAAATCTTGTAGAAAACAACCCAAAACAACCCCATATAAATAGGCTCCAAAAACTAGCCGTTGGAGACAACTCAGTAGATTTTTCTACTGTCGGTCGACCGCTCGGTCGACTGCCAACGGTCGGATTTTCGACCGTTGCGAAAAGCGGTCGACCGAAAACTGGGTTATGACCTAGTGGTCGACCGTCCGGGGCCATTTACAGAGAGCAGAAGCTCTCTGGTGGTCGACCGTACGGCCGACCGCCCCTTGGCTGTGCACGTTTGTGCACATCGGTCGACCGCCCGGTCGACCGACTTCTGGCTCGATCGATCATGCGGTCGACCGGAAGAAGGCCTGGTCAGTAATTTTTCAGGGATTAAAACTTGATTTTTTTTACCTTCAATAAAATCCCATATATTCCTATAAATTCTACAAAAATAAGTTCATTAATATACTTTGAATAACAAACATTTTTGATTAAAGATCAAAACATATTTCAAACATTTTGAACAATTTTTATGATAAGGAAATTTTGGCTTAAACAAAAATCTATATTTTTCAAAAACTATCTCCAAATCGAAAAAATGATTTTTCTAAAACTTCTCCAAATATAAAAACAAGATATTTTAAACTCTTTTGAAGCTTAGTGTGTATGGATATAATCCACTACACATATATGATGAAATATCTATGTTTTTGACATTAAGCTCTAAAATAAGTTTTGATAAAACACAAGTATATTTTGAAGCTTAAAAACTAAAAAGGTATTTTCTAAAACACATATAAATTTTGTATGTGTGTATGTACTTGAGCAATCCACCAACTAATCTATCTTTTACATTTTATCTAAAAACAAATCTTGACACTTACAAATCGACACAAATCTTCTTGAAAATCTTCTCTTGAAAATCTTCTTCTCCTTCTTGACTTGGTCCAAACTTTGATCCAATGAGCTAGACTCCTCTTGAGTACTTGATGCGATCTTAATGCGCGAGCTCTTGAATCAACATGTGCTAGCTCCAAAACTTGACTTTAAATCCTTTATTGAAGCTAAACACCAACTAAGATCTTGATCAAATATCTGAGACTAATTAAACACAAGATCATTAGTACATAACTACATGAGTTAATCATCAAAACTAGAGTGATGGGCCTTTGGGCCAACAATCTCCCCCTTTTTGATGATGACAAAACTCATGGAGTTATAGAGTTATATATGCATGGATTAAAGTTAAGCTTCATAGAAGCTTCCCTTAACTCATGCATAATAATAAACAATAAGATATTCAATAAAGTACATAAAACTAAACAAAAATGTATGCATATATAAGGCGATAAACATGCATCAACTCACCAAATTCTTCTCCCCTTTTTGCATAAACAAAATATATATGCATAAACAAATAAATAGAAGATCTTTCTCCCCTTTTTTGTATAAAACAGGGAAAAGAAATAAGCATGCATATATAAACTTATTAAATTCTTCTCCCCTTTTTTTCAATTCATCAACAAAGGGGCGAAAACAAATCAAAGAATAAAGATATATGCGATATATATTCATGAAGAAGGGAGACGTGAAGTTAGCTCCCCGCATACATGCATTACATGAAGAAGAGATGACAAAACTCTAACTCACATAAAGCATAATATACAATATATAAGCGGAGATGTTACGCTCCCCCTACACACGTGTACCACATAAAGAAGAGATGTCAAGCTCCTCAATATAAGATACACTCAACATGAATCTATATATAGAAGAGATGTTAAGCTCTCCGTGCATATAGGCAATACATATCAAGAAATCTTGAAATCCTTTTTAAAACAAATTTTTCATTTTTTTAGTCAACAAAACACATTGCCATTTGTAAATAAACAAAATTTTAAGATACCAAAAGTAGATTTTTGATACCAATTAAAAGGTAAAATATGACATATATTTTGATATCAATTGAAATATCAAATAGAAAATAATGCATAAGCCCATTAAGATACCAATTAACATTTAAAAATTAGTCAAGCTTAGCATAAACATAATTTGTGCTTTAAACATGTAAGGATATTGTAAAGCAAGCACAATCAAATCATATATATGTATGAAAAAGAAAATACCAATTGAAATTGATATTATTTGAAATATGAAGCATACATATATAAGAAAATATATATGAGTATACAAAAATAGAATTTTAATGAAGTTCATGTGTATAACTCATAACTATCCACCCTATTCATGCACATATTAAAAAGGTTTTCATTAATGCACACAAGGTATGGACACCCAACTATCCACCCTTATAGGTTGGTAGAGGTTTTCAAAAAATAAGAGTTCGAAAATATTTTACAAATTTGAAAACTCTACCCATTGAAGAATAAATAACTAGTTTAAAATAATTTTTGTAAAACTAGTTAAAGATCCTTCAAATATGAAAGCAAATCATATATATCTCATGAATCATACTAAATACACAAAAATTGACACTCGAAATCTATAAAACTCAAAAATTCTCATAAAAATAATGTCATCAGTAAACAAATGAAGTGTGAGTGCACAAGAATCATGTGAATAATGTTTTCATGAAAGTAATCGATAAAGCTCAAAATAGGCATGAATTTCTTTTATCAAAAATATGAAAATCATAAAAATTAATTTTTCATTAAAAACAAACTTCAAGGTATATGTATGTTCTATCTAAAACTAACAATATACATACATATATTAAACACAAATGAGTCTATAATGTATACTTACATGAAGGCAAGTGACTCAAGGGTATACATGTATAGTTATTAGTGTTAGATAAAAGTTACATATACATGAAACAAAACATATAAAAAAATAGGCAAAATAAGTATAAATGAAAGAATCATCAACATTAGGTTATACATGTACATGTAATGAGTACAAATGAGCAATGAAGTACAAACATATAAGAATAAATTGTTGCTTACTACTTGTACAAATATAGACACAAGTTTTAATGAAAACTATATCTAAACAAGTATTTACCTCATAAAACACAAAAATGAAAACATGCTAAAAATTATAAATGTAAAAGCATGTAAACAAAAATGGGAGCTTTAGAGATAGTTACCAAACTAATTTGCACTATTGTAGGCCCTAAGCCAAACAACCACAATCCACCTCACACTTGAGGGATACAAACACCAACTCCACCTCACACTAGAGGGAGCAAACCACAACCTCAACCTCTACCAAAGAGGGAGCTAACCATCACTCCAAATCAACCTCTACCAAAGAGGGATACAACAAATAAAGGAGGGTACAACACTTGGTGGTTTCCACAACCACAAACAAATTCTTTTCCCACAAATAAAGATCCTAAATAGATAGGATAGTAGATAAGCTCAAGTGTGAAAAATCAAGGTGTTTGAAAATCAAATAACAAAGAAAAATACTTGAGAAAATACTTTGAATATGATAGAATTGAAGAACAATACAAATATCCCAAATTTCTATTTTTCTTTGATTTTTTCAACCCTTGAAAATAAATGAAGATAGATCTTTTTGCCTTAAAAACACTTTTGAAAACTTATATAAAACACTTGTAGATAGGAGAAATTTTGGCTCTAGAAATCCAGGCAAAAACCCTAAAGAGATGGGGTATATAAAGCCCCAATCAAAAACTAGCCGTTGGGCTGAATTGTCAGCCTTGGAGGCTGGCGGTCGACCGGCCCGGTCGACCGCCAACGGTCAAATTTTTGACCGTTGGAGGCTAGCGGTCGACCGCACGGTCGACCGTCCCAATTCAGAGAGCAAATGCTCTCTGGCCGGTCGACCGCCCACGCCTTACGGTCGACCGGTCGGTCGACCACCCCCACCCGAGAGTGGGGTACTTGCAGTCGGTCGACCGCTCGGTCGATCGGCCCAAGTGGCTAGCCAATGTACACGTTTTGTACACGTCGGTCGACCGGTCTGGTCGACCGCCAGAGCCTGGCAGAAGGCATTTTGGGACAGAAAACTGGGTTTAAAATATTCTAAAAAAATCCCATAAAACTTCTAAAATTCCACAAAAATAGTTTTATCATAATACATTGAAATACAAACTTGTGTGAAAAATTCCAACACAAATTTCAAACTTTTTGAACCATTTTTGTGACTAATAAATTTTGCCGAAAAACAAAACCCGTATTTTCCAAAACTTGGATTTTTGAATTGAAAATACGTTTTGTCCAAAACTCATCCAAATACAAAAACATGATACTTAAACACTTTGAAGCATGTTGCATATGGACATAAGTCCAATATACATGAAACATATATATCCATATTTTTGACTTTAAATACGAAAAATACGTTTTGTTAAAATACCAAAACACCAAAACTCATGAATAGGCATATCAAAATAAGTTTGTCTAAGATATGAAGTATGCATGTATATAGAACATATCTAATATACATTAAACTATGTAAACTTGTTTTGATATCTATCTATTCATGGAAATCAATATCAGTTAAACCAAAAACCGAAAACCAATATCCAAAACATAAAATGTGTGTGTTGTGAACTTGAGCATATCACACTATTCTAATCTTTACAAATGAATCTAAAACATAAAACTAAACTATGCACCGAGGTCTTCTTGACGAACTCCGTCTTCAAGCCGATTCGATCCAACCCGTGATCCACCGAGCTTGACTCCAACGAGTGCTATATATGATCTTGATACTCGGGCTCTGGAATCACCAAGTGAAAGGCTTCAAAACTCCTTTGTTGAAGCTAATCACCAACTAATATCTTGATTAAAGATCTGAAACTGAACATCACAAGATTATTAGTAAACATAACTACATGAGTTAATCATCATCGAAGGCGTCTGGGCCAACACATTTATCATGTAATAAATCTGCTAAATTCCTTATCTTAAATGTCTATTTTGCAAAAGATAATCATGAGGAGAAAGAGGATAAAATCAAATAAATATCAGTTAAATTCGGATTTAACTAAATCTATTTGGTTAGAGGAGGATGATCCCAAATCAAGTTAGTTAAATTCATTTTTTGGGGAATCACGTGGTTAAAGCTAAAGATCAACCGAGGATAACATCAAATACAGAGTCCAAATTTAAAGGGATAAATGGATAGAGAGAAGATCAACGGATGAGATGAAGCAATTCTGACTCAGATTCTGGCTGGATATAGTTTAGTATTTGAGTCATAACTTTCGTTGTAAGAACTCAAATCTGATGATTCAAGATGATCTAGAAAGAGGACTTCAAGGGCTACAACTCTTAAGTTTATAATTATTTATAATTCTATCATTTGATAAGTTATATTTAGCAATCATTACGCCAATAAGCTGCAAATCAGAATTGAATATCCACATCAAATCAAGTTTTAAGATTAGGGAATGATTCAAATTCAGAAATAGCCAGCTTTTCTTATCTTCATACTCCTCTACCCTCTGCATTTCTCCTATAAATACCTACAATCTCAAAGGCAAAAGGGGGACAACCAAGCAGAGAGTAATACTTAGGCTAATTTGTAGTTTGTAACTTAGGTTTTTAATTTTTTTCATGTAATTTTTATTTTATTTATGTAACTGAGAGAAGAGGAGACTTTCATGGAGGAATGAGAGCAAGCTTGTACTGAAGATGACACCGGTATAAGTGATCTTTTCTTTCATTGTTATTTGAATCGAATCGAGGTTTCCTTTTCTTTTCTATTCTTATTTTTGTTCGCTTCACTCTTTTGTGTTTGTGAATCCAAATGAAACTGATAGATTCGAAGTTGCCTTGTCCTTGCAAGTGCCGTTGATGGCTTATGGTGATGGATATCCATTTCTATGGTAGTATAGCTCGCCCCTTCATTTTATAGTGTAAATCGGGAATGGGAAAGATCTCATCTGCCATGCTTCGCTCGCCTTCAAAGAAAGGTACATTGTCGATATGGGTAAAAGGTAAGCAGGCGCCGAAGAGGTAAGTATATTTTTCAGGTTTTAATTTTTTTCTTTTCTTGTAACTTTTAGTGTAGAACACCAATGCCATAATCACCCAAATCTCTTTCACTCTTTTTTAGTATTTTTTGTACATATCACTTCTATTTTCTTCACCTTCTCATTCTATCACTTTCTCCCTAACTCAATTTAACCTAATTTTTCTCTTTTTCTTTACAAGAATTAAAAGAAAAATTTTAACCATCCTTTGTATCTTAAAAGATAACTTACTAAAAAAACTTTCATCGCTAGTCCCTCCTTGTGAATCACGACACTCATAGCCACTTGCTATCGCGGTAGAATTTAGCACTTGCACATCTCTATTTTAAAAGTTCTAAAATTCTATATTTTGTGTGCAAGTTCTAACTCAATCAAATTTTGGCGCCATTGCCGGGGAGGGACGGTAAGTAACCTCTTTAAAGATTATCTTTTTGGTTAACCTTCTTCTTTATTTTTGGTGTACAGACTTAATAACAAGGAATTTTTTGCTGCAGTGGACATATAAGTGGCTCTGGACTCTGCTCAAGAAAGCAGAGCCCAGAAGCCCTCAGATTTGCTACATTCTTGTAGCAATCTGAGTGAACTACTAACTTGTATTTTCAACAGGTTGGCTGAATTGTATAGTTTAAATATCTGTAGCATTTATCTCCATGTATGACTCACTGTATAAATATGTCTAATACAACAGTAAAAAGTTGATTGTAAATGTTAAAAAAGATTTAGACTTTACATTTGGCACGTGTCTATTTTATTACATTTTCTATTTACTGTTAAAGAGTGCTGGAACTAAGGTATGTGTGCATAGCATTTAGTATAAGGTTCATTTTTGTATGAATTATTGCTTGAATGTTACTTTTTTTCTATATACTTGTACACTGCACTAAATTGATTTAAGGGCTTGTCCTATAAACAAGATAAGGTGGGAAGTCATTACCCTCCCTTAACCCACAAACAATCTCCTCATTCACTAACCCAAGCCTAACTAAAACTGAGTAGACATTGGCTTTAGGGACATCTCGGATCAAATAAGAGACTGACCTAAGGGGGAAGTTGATTTGAATCTGACTCTTGCCAAATCGGTGACTAAGGTTAGGGATTGAGGGGCGAAAACCCGAAGGCTGGTGGTTTGGCTTAATTAGGCTCGTCACTTCTGCGCGGATACCTCCCACCAATCTTACCCCTACCTGACTGATTAACTTGTGATCAGATTCAGCAATATACCCCTAGTGGACAGTCTAACCAGTTAGGAACTGTCTAGGTCTAAGGTTTACCCTAACTTAGGTTAGATTTTTTTCTTTTTATTTGTTTGCTTAATTGTTTGTTTTTTTCTTTATTTGTGTTTTATTGTGTGATATGACTTATAACAATAATTTTTTTCAATTTTAATGGTAATCCATATTACACCCCAACCTCTTTTTCGGATATTACCAATCCGGTATATCATAATTTTAACTAACCTAGTATGCCGGATTGGTCTTATCCGAATCAATATAACCCATGCCCCCAATCTTATAACCATAATTTTCAGAATAATTTCAACTCTTTACAGAGTCAATGGGGATTCACCTCCCCCGAGTCCAATTTTCAACCAACTTGTCCTCCTTTTCCATCTTGTCCACAATATTTTCAAGATTCATACTCAATTCCACTAATTCAAAAAGAAAACCATCAATCTTGAAAATAAGTATGTGTGAGTCCAAGCAACAATCACAAAATCTAATGGACTCATAATTTCACCACAAATTTCAAAACAACACTTCATCTTTTCAAGTCCAATCGCAACAAAATGATGAACCAATCAATTATGAAAAGATGCTTGAAGCCATGACTTAGGCTCAAATCGCTCGTAATCATGAAATAGATATGATGGTCCAAACTCTCCGTTCTCACCGTTTGACCATTTCTGATGTCGCTAACTATTCTGTTAGAGCCGAAGAATTATGTTGTTTTGAAAAACAATATTCCATTTCAATACAACCATCTGAACTTACCCAAACTCTAAATTTTAAAAATGACATTGATAGTTTGGCAAGCTTTCCCTTTCCTAAAATTGAACTTGAGAATGAATATGATCCTGAACCTCAACTTGGTGATTCAATTCAACTTCCTGATTCAATAATGACTCCGGTGTCTTCACCTAATTTCAATCTTTTTCCTGAGTCAACATTGGATCATGTGCCAATTCATCATGAAATTGAATCACCAATTTTTTATAATCATCATATTGAACTTGACCAATTTCATGCTTTTGAAAGTCCCATTGACAAATTGGCAAGTTCTCATTTTTATGAAATTGAACTCAATGAGAAATGTGACATAGATTCTTAAATCTATGATCCAGTTCAAATTTCCAAATCAATATTGACTCATGTTTTGTTACCCGACTTGAGTAATATTTTAGAGTCAGTTTTGATTCCCACACCTGTCCTTCTTGAACTTGAATCACCAATATTAAGTCACATTCCATTGTGGGGAAATGAATGTGAACTTGAGTTTCAACTTCTTGATTTGGACCCACTTCCTGAACCGATCTCGACTCTTGAACCTTTACTTGACTTAAATCACTTTTCTGAGTCGATATTAGTTCTCATACTTCCTAAGTCCAAGTCAATCATTCCATCTTTTCACACTCCATTTTGGGACAAGACGGTTGACAAAATTGACTCTGAAATTAATTATGAAATTTAAAAATTAGGTGGGGCTAAATTTTTAATAAAAACCGTTCATATATACATCATTTTAGTGGGTTATATAAGAGAGATTTCTGGTGGGTTCTTCCGAACTCCACGAAAATTCGATTGGGCCGCATTTCGTGGACCAATCAGACCACCACTGGAACAACCACCTTAAGGTAATATTTTCCTTCCCTTCTTCTTTTTCATGCATCTATGTATTAATTCATACATTGAGGACAATGCATGAGATAGGTGTGGGGGAGGATCTAACATACCTTAGGTTTTTCTTTTTACTTAAAATCTTTTTGTTTAAAAAAAATTAACATTTTATTTACTTTTAAAAACTTTTTGAAAATAGAAATAATATTTTGACATATTTTTTGTAAGAAATTAAGTCAATTTTAAGGAATAGGATAATCATAATTAAGATTTCTTATACTTGGTCAAAATAAGATTATTTGTTTAATTTTTAGGGTTAGGAAGATAATTTGTCAATGTAATTTAGTCTTGATCTTTGCCTTGATGAAATATGCGCACTTTATACACTTACACACTTAGGGTTCAAAAACAAAGATTCTTATACCTTATTAAATATATATATATATATATATATATATATATATATATATATATATATATATATATATATATATGTATGTATGTATGTATGTCTATGAAAATAAACAAATCTAATTATTGATTAGCTAGGTGCTTTGGCCTAAGCAAGCCTTGGTATTTATGCAAAAGATGATAAGATAAGTTTGAAAATATATATATACCTATAAAAATCCTCTAATTAAGCTGGGTATTTGTGCCTCATAAAGCATAAGTATTCACGCCTAAAAGCGGTTCATATAATAAAATCCTTAGTTTTATGGCCTTGTTTGCTCGAGTCCTCAAGTCCTTGGGGTGTTTTCTCACCTGGTACCCTACGACCGTTTGGTTTGAGAGTCATCGATTAAAGGCTCGTTACATGGGTAGATTAGAAAGCCTAATAGAACTAAATTATAATACCACCAAAAATAAAATAAATATATATAAAAATAAATAAATAAGGCATAAGAGTTAGAGTTAAAGAACCTTTTATCAAAACTTTACGATCACGAAGGTGCATATGACTTAGGGTAAAGTAATAGACTAGATGAGAAGCATAATTTGACTCCTTACTTTGATTGATTACAAATTTTTGAATAGAGACTGAGCTTAGGAATGAAAATTTTAGTTTTCCTATAACTTATAGATTACTTAAATCTTACAATAATATTTCAAATATTTTTCTTTCAAAATATGTTTTCAAAATATTAACATTTTTCTCTTTCTTTATGGATTTTATAGGTGCAATCTACTGAAAACCCTCACGAGACAAAACTCGTCCTCTAGGGTAACCTAGAGGTTTAATGGCTTGTTACACAAGCTCAGTGCAATCGCGTGACCTGCGAAAATGGTCTAATAATCTTTGGTTTAGTTTTTTTGTTTTGCTCGAGGACGAGCAAAAGATAGGTGTGGGGGTGTGATTGCACACATTATTGTATTATTCTTTATTACATTCCACATTTATCATGTAATAAATATGCTAAATTTCTTGTCTTAAATGTCTATTTTGTAGAAGATAATCATGACGAGAAAGAGGATAAAATTAAATAAATATCAGTTAAATTTGGATTTAACTAGATCTATTTGGTTAAAGGAGGATGATCCCAAATCCAGTTGGTTAAATTCAGTTTTGGTGAATCAGGTGGTTAAAGCTAAAGACCAACCGAGGATAACATCAAATACAGAGTCCAAATCTAAAGGGATAAATGGATAGAGAGAAGATCAATGTATGAGATGAAGCAATTCTGACTCAGATTCTGGCTGGATACAGTTTAGTATTGAATCATAACTTTCGCTACAAGAACTCAAATTTGATGATTCAAGACGATCCAGAAAGAGGACTTCAAGGGCTACAACTCTTAAGATTATCATTATTTCTAATTCTATCATTTGATAAGTTATATTTAGCAATCAATACGCCAATAAGCTATAGATCAGAACTGAATATCCACATCAAATCAAGTTTAGAGATTAGGGAATAATTCAAATTCAGAAATAGCCAGCTCCCTTATCTTCATACTCCTCTACCCTCTGCATTTCTCCTATAAATACCTACAATCTCAAAGGCAATAGGGGGACGACCAAGCAGAGAGTAGTACTTAGGCTAATTTGTAATTTGTAACTTAGGTTTTTAATTTTCTTTCATGTAATTTTTGTTTTATTTATGTAACTGAGAGGAGAGGAGATTTCATCGAGGATGAGAGCAAGCTTGTACTGAAGATGACACCGGTGTAAGTGATCTTTTCTTCCATTATTATTTGAATCGAATCGAGATTTCCTTTTCTTTTCTATTCTTGTTTTTGTTCGCTTCCCTTTTTGTGTTTGTGGATCCAAATGAAACCGATAGCCTCGAAGTTGCCTTGTCCTTGCAATTACCGTTGATGGCTTATGTGATGGATATCCATTCTATGGTAGTATAGCTCGCCCCTTCATTTATAGTATAAATCAGGAATGGGGAAGATCTCATCTGCCATGCTTTGCTCGCTTTCAAAGAAAGGTACATCGTCGATACGGGTAAAAGGTAAGCAGGCACCGAAGAGGTAAGTATGTTTTTAAGTTTTAGTTTTTCTTTCTTTTCTTGTAACTTTTAGTGTAGATCACCAACACCATAATCACCCAAATCTCTTTCACTCGTTTTCAGTATTTTTTGTACA
The DNA here is from genome assembly GCA_038442645.1 of Agave tequilana. NCBI lineage: Eukaryota > Viridiplantae > Streptophyta > Magnoliopsida > Asparagales > Asparagaceae > Agave > Agave tequilana. Next base: position 100,329 of record JAVJIF010031772.1, read on the forward strand.
TATCACTTCTATTTTCCCACCTTCTCATTCTACCACTTTCTCCCCAACTCATTTTAACCTAATTTTTCTCTTTTTCTTTACAAGAACTAAAAGAAGAATTTTAACCATCCTTTGTATCTTAAAAGATAACTTACTAAAAAAGCTTCCATCGCTAGTCCCTCATTGTGGATCACGACCCGCATAGCCGCTTGCTATCACGGTAGAATTTAGCACTTGCACATCTCTATTTTAAATGTTCTGAAATTCTGTATTTTGTGTGCAAGTTCTAACTCAATCAAATTTTGGTGCCATTGCCAGGGAGGCACGGTAAGTAACTCTCTTTAAAGATTACATTTTTACTTAACCTTCTTCTTTGTTTTTGGTGTACAGATTTAACAACAAGAAACTTTTGCTGCAGTGGACATATAAGTGGCTCTGGACTCTGCTCAAGAAAGCAGAGCCCAGAAGCCCTCAGATTTGCTACATTCTTGTGACAATCTGAGTGAACTACTAACCTGTATTTTCTACAGGTTGGCTGAATTGCATAGTTTAAATATCTGTAGCATTTATCTCCTTGTTTGACTCACTGTGTAAATATGTCTAACACAACAGTAAAAAGTTGATTGTAAATGTTAAAAATGATTTAGACTTTGCATTTGGCACGTGTCTATTTCATTACATTTTTTATTTACTGTTGAAGAGTGCTGGAGCCAAGGTATGTGCGCATAGCATTTAGTATAAGGTTCATTCTTGTATGAAATATTGCTTGAGTGTTACTTTTTTCTATATAATTGTACACTGCACTAAATTGATTTAAGGGCTTGTCCTATAAACAAGATAAGGTGGGAAGTCATTATCCTCGCTTAGTCCACAAACAATCTCCTCACTCATTAACCCAAGCCTAACTAAAACTGAGTAGACATTGGCCCTAGGGACATCTCGGACTCAAATAGGAGACTAACCTAAGTGCGAAGTTGATTTGAATCTGACTCTTGCCAAATCGGTGACTAAGGTTGGGGATTGAGGGGCGAAACCCTGAAGGCTGGTGATTTGGTTTAATTAGGCCCGTCACTTCTGCGCGGATTCCTTCCACCAATCTTGTCCCTACCTGGCTAATTAACTTGTGGTTAGATTCAGCAATATATCCCCAGTGGACAGTCTAACTAGTTAGGAGTCGTCTAAGTCTAAGGTTTACCCTAACTTAGGTTAGATTTTTTTTATTTGTTTGCTTTTTTGTTTTTTTCTTTGTTTGTATTTTATTGTGTGATATGACTTATGATATAAAAAATTTCAATTTTAATGGTAATCCATATTACACCCCAACCTCTTTTTCGGGTATTACCAATCCGACATATCATAACTTTAACCAACTTAGTGTGCAGGATTGGTCTTATCCGAATCAATATAACCCATGCCCCCAATCTTATAACCATAATTTCTAGAATAATTTTAACTCTTTACAGAGTCAATTGGGGTTCCCCTCCTCCGAGTCCAATTTTCAACCAATTTGTCCTTCTTATCTACCTTGTCCATAATATTTCAAGATTCATACTCAATTTCACAAATTCAAAATAGAAAACCATCAATCTTGGAAATGAGTATGCGTGAGTCCAAGTAACAATCACAAAATCTAACGGACTCACAATTTCACCACAAATTCCAAAACAACACTTCATCTTTTCATGTCCAATTGCAACAAAATGATGAACCAATTAATTATGAAAAGATGCTTGAAGCTATGACTCAGGCTCAAATCACTCGTAATCATGACATTGATATGATGGTCCAAACTCTCCGTTCTCACCGTTTGATCATTTCTGATGTCGCTAACCATTCTGTTAGAGCCGAAGAATCATGTTGTTTTGAAAAATAAGATTCCATTTCAGTACAACTATTTGAACTTGCCTAAACTCTAAATTTTGAAAATAACATTGACAGTTTGGCAAGCTATCCCTTTTCTGAAATTGAACTTGAGAATGAATATGATCCTGAACCTCAACTTGGGGATTCAATTCAACTTTCTGATTCAATAATGACTCCGGTGTCTTCACCTGATTTCAATCTTTTTTCCAAGTCAACATTGGATCCTGTGCCAATTATCATGAAATTGAATCACCAATCTTTTATGATTATCATATTAAACTTGACCAATTTTATGCTTTTGAAAGTCCCAATGACAAATTGACAAGTTCTCATTTTTATGAAATTGAACTCAATGAGAAATGTGACCTAGATTCTCAAATCTGTGATCCAATTTAAATTCTCGAATCAATATTGACTCCTGTTTTGTTGCCCAACTTGAGTAATATTTTTGAGTCAGTTTTGATTCCCACACCTGTCCTTCTTGAACTTAAATTACCAATATTAAGTCACATTCTATTGTAGGGAAATGAATGTGGACTTGAGTTTCAACTTCTTGATTTGGACCCACTTCCTGAACAGATCTCGACTCCTGAACCTTTACTTGACTTAAGTCACTTTCCTGAGTTAATATTAGTTCCCATACTTCTTAAGTCCAAGTCAATCATTCCATCTTTTCACACTCCATTTTGGGACAAGACGGTTGACAAAATTGACTCCGAAATTAATTATGAAATTTGAAAATTAGATGGGGTTAAATTTTTAATAAAAATCATTCATATATACATCATTTTAGTGGGTTATATAAGAGAGATTTCTGGTGGGTTCCTCCGAACTCCACGAAAATTCGATTGGGCCGCATTTCGTGGACCAATCAGACCACCACCGGAACTACCACCTTAAGGTAATATTTTTCTTCCCTTTTTTCTTTTTCATGCATCTATGTATTAATTCATACATTGAGGACAATGCATGAGATAGACATGGGGGAGGGTCTAACATACCTTAGGTTTTTCTTTTTATTGAAAATCCATTTGTTTAAAAAAAATTAACATTTTATTTTCTTTTAAAAACTTTTTGAAAATAGAAATAATATTTTGACATATTTTTTGTAAGAAATTAAGTCAATTTTAAGGAATAGGATAATCATAATTAGGATTTCTTATACTTGGTCAAAATAAGATTTATTTGTTTGATTTTTAGGGTTAGGAAGATAATTTGTCAAAGTAATTTAGTCTTGATCTTTGCCTTGCTGAAATATGCGCACTTTATACACTTACACACTTAGGGTTCAAAAACAAAGATTCTTATGTCTTATTATATATATATATATATATATATATATATATATATATATATATATATATATATATATATATATATGTCTATGAAAAATAAACAAATCTAATTATTGATTAGCTAGGTGCTTTGTCCTAAGCAAGCCTTGGTTTATGCAAAAGATGATTAGATAAGTTTGAATATATATATATATATATATATATATATATATATATATATATATATATATATACCTATAAAAATCCTCTGATTAAGCTGGGTATTTGTGCCTCATAAAACATAAGTATTAACGTCTAAAAGCGGTTCATATAATAAAATCCTTAGTTTTATGGCCTTATTTTCTCAAGTCCTTAATCCTTGGGGTGTTTTCTCACCTGGTGCCCTAAGACCGTTTGGTTTGGGAGTCATCGATTAAAGGCTCGTTACATGGGCAGATTAGAAAGCATAATAGAACTAAGGAATAATACCACCAAAAATAAAATAAATATATATATAAATAAATAAATAAGGTATAAGAGTTAGAGTTAAAGAACCCTTAGTCAAAACTTCATAATCACGAAGGCGCATATGACTTAGGGTAAAGTAATAGACTAGATGAGAAGCACAATTTGGCTCCTTACTTTGATTGATTACAAATTTTTGAATAGAGACTAAGTTTAGGAATAAAAAATTCAGTTTTTCTATATTCAGTTTTCCTATAACTTATAGATTACTTAAATCTTAAAATAATATTTCAAATATTTTCTTTCAAAATGTGTTTTCAAAATATTAACATTTTTCTCTTTCTTTATGGATTTTGTCGGTGCAATCCACTGAAAACCCTCACGAGACAAAACTCGTCCTCTAGGGGTAACTTAGAGGTTTAATGGCTTGTTGCACAAGCTCAGTACAATCGCGTGACCTGCGAAAGTGGTCTAATAATCTTTGGTTTAGTTTTGTTGTTTTGCTCGAGGACGAGCAAAAGATAGGTGTGGGGGTGTAATTGCACACATTTATTGCATTATTCTTTATTACATTCGACATTTATCATATAATAAATCTACTAAATTTCTTATCTTAAATGTCTATTTTGCAGAAGATAATCATAAGGAGAAAGAGGATAAAATCAAATAAATATTAGTTAAATTCAGATTTAACTAGATCTATTTGGTAAGAGGAGGATGATCCCAAATCCAGTTGGTTAAATTCAGTTTTTGGTGAATCAAGTGGTTAAAGCTAAAGATCAACTGAGGATAACATCAAATACAGAGTCCAAATCTAAAGGGATAAATGGATAGAGAGAAGATCAACGGATGAGATGAAGCAATTCTGACTCAGATTCTGGCTGGATACAGTTTAGTATTTGAATCCTAACTTTCGCTACAAGAACTCAAATCTAATGATTCAAGATGATCTAGAAAGAGGACTTCAAGGGCTACAACTCTTAAGTTGATCATTATTTTTAATTCTGTCATTTGATAAGTTAATTTAGCAATCAATACGCCAATAAGCTGCAGATTAGAACTGAATATCCACATCAAATCAAGTTTGGAGATTAGGGAATGATTCAAATTCAGAAATAGCCAGCTTCCCTTATCTTCATACTCCTCCACTCTCTGCATTTCTCCTATAAATACCTGTAATCTCAAAGGCAAAAAGGGGACGACCAAGCAGAGAGTAGAACTTAGGCTAATTTGTAGTTTGTAACTTAGGTTTTTAATTTTCTTTCATGTAATTTTTGTTTTATTTATGTAACTGAGAGGAGAGGAGACTTTCATGGAGGAATGAGAGCATGCTTGTACTGAAGATGACACCGGTGTAAGTGATCTTTTCTTCCATTGTTATTTGAATCGAATTGAGGTTTCCTTTTCTTTTCTCTTCTTGTTTTTGTTCGCTTCCCTCTTTTATGTTTGTGGATCCAAATGAAACAGATATCCTCAAAATTGCCTTGTCCTTGCAAGTGTCATTGATGGCTTTTAGTGATGGATATCCATTTCTATCGTAGTATAGCTCGCCCCTTCATTTTATAGTATAAATCGGGAATGGGGAAGTTCTCACCTGCCATGCTTCGCTCGCCTTCAAAGAAAGGTACATCGTCGATACGAGTAAAAGATAGGCATGCGCCGAAGAGGTAAGTATGTTTTTTAGGTTTTGGTTTTTCTTTCTTTTCTTGTAACTTTAGTGTAGGTCACCTATACCATAATCACCCAAATCTCTTTCACTCTTTTTCAGTATTTTTTGTACATATCACTTCTATTTTCTCCACCTTCTCATTCTATCACTTTCATTCTAACTCACTTTAATCTAGTTATTCTTTTTTTGTTACAAGAACTAAAAGAAGAATTTTAACCATCCTTTGTATCTTAAAAGATAACTTATTAAAAAAAACTTCTATCGCTAGTCCCTCCTTGTGGATCACGACCCGCATAGCGACTTGCTATCGTAGTAGAATTTAGCACTTGCACATCTCTATTTTAAAAGTTCTGAAATTTTGTATTTTTGTGCATGTACAACCTCAATCAGTTAGCATCAAATGAAACCCAAATATTTTTATTAGCAAAATTTATAAAATTTACCTTATGTTAAAAAAACTTTGTTAAATGGCCTTTGCGGCCGCAATGTGTACACTTGTACACTCTAGCATGCACATGAGAATGAGTGTGATCATGATGAGCAAAGTGTGCATATGTATGTTGTAGGTGATGTGTATGAACATGTGAAGCTTGTTTCATTTGAAATAAGGTTTTCAATCTATTATGATTAAATGCACAATTGCTCAAAGTTGAGCTCAAATAATTTATTCTATTTTTCAAAATTTTAATCTCATTTTTATCAATGGTAGTATGAAGAGCATGCAAGTATAAGAATCAACAATCTTTTTCTTTTTAGAAATATTTTCTTTTTCTTTTGAAACAATTTTTCTTTTCAAAGAGTTGTTTTCTTCTAAAACAATTTTTTTCTTTTTCCACCAAATTTATTTTATTTTTCAAAGAATTATTTCCTTCACGAAGATCATTTAATTTAGAAAACAAGGAAATATTCTCCTTTTTCAAGGTTTCATTTTCTTTAGAAATGTTTTCCAATTTATTTTGAAAAGAATTTTTTCTTCTAAAATTAAATTATATTTCTTTTTCAATCTTTTATTATCCTTTTTAAGCAAATCATATTTTTCAAGAAGTTGTTGACAAAATGAAGAAAGATCATCATATGACATGTCAACATCCTCATCAAGCTCGGATTCCGAATTTACCTCAAGGGGGTTATCCCCTTGGACCATGTAGCATATGTTGCAAGCATCACTTCCATCATCCGAGTCACTCCCCGCATAGTATTGCTTTTGTTCACCAAGGGAGACTAAAGTGTTCCATACTACAAAAGCCGAATCAAAGTTAGAAACTCTAGATAAATATTCATCATTTAGAGTTGACTTTAAAGCATGGATGGCTTTTGCATTAGCCTCTAGATGTTTGCCATTTAAACAATAAGAATCTTTAATAGTGACAAAATAAACATGAATGCCCAGGACTTTGAGGTATATTGACATCTTAAGTTTCTAAGTTTGGATGTTAATAATATCAAACATGGGAGGTGACATGAAATCCATGTGTGTGTAAACAAATTTTGTGATTAGCTAAAAATAAGAATCTTTAACTCTAGGTTGTAAGATCCAAATCAAGAGCACCAAGCTCTGATACCAATTGAAATCACCTAGAGGGGAGGTGAATAGGTGACTAGTTATTCTAATGATGAATTAATGCGGAATTAAAACTATTTAAGCAAACTAAAAACTATTAAGTTAAACATACATGGTATAACCTAAGAGTGTAGCCGAATTTTCAGTGACGGGCTCTGAACTATCTCCTCAAGCTTCCTCTAGATAAAAGTTGAGGTGCCACTATAGCTCTCTTGGTTGAATACAAGTGTGAGCAAACAATCCCAAGTATATATCAATTTAAGCACAAGTATATATCAAGCATATAAAGAAGAAAGCAATGTAAGCATGCAAGATATAAATAGAAGTGAGAGATAGAGAGAACAATTCCAAACACGGGAGATTTGTTTTGAGGTTTGAGCACCCTTGCTCTACGTTTCCACCTTCAACACTATGAAGGATTTTCACTAGAATCGATCCCACCGGATCACTCGGTGCTGCAACACCTATAACGAGTTCACACTAGAACTCTTGGACTCACTAGTCCCCTCACTTGTTCCTGTAAGAACTACACACGAAAGCACACTAGCTTGCCGAGGTCGCACCTCTACACCGAGCTCCCACAAGAACTCGAAACAACGCGAACCCGCAAGTTCGCCTCTTCAAATACAAAGTAGAATACTTTGGTGATCACAACACTTTGATCACCTAAAACCACTCTCACAACAACTCTCCTATAGGATAGATATGGCAATGGAAAGCTCAAGTATGTGTGACAAAAATAAGGATGAATTTGTGGTGAAAAACTCAAGAAATCTCTTTTACAAAACACTCTTAAAAAACTCTTCTTTTGATATGGAAGTTTTAGCTCTAAAACAAGTGGAATAAACACTTAGATAGGTAGGAAAAACTAGCCCAAAAACTCTCTTGAAATCTTGTAGAAAACAACCCAAAATAACCTCATATAAATAGGCTCCAAAAACTAGCCGTTGGGGGCAACTCAGCAGATTTTTCTGCTGTCGGTCGACCACTCGGTCGACCGCCAATGGTTGGATTTTCGACTGTTGGGAAAAGCGGTCGACCGATCGGTCGACCAAAAACTGGGCTATGACCTAGCGGTCGACCGCCCGGTCGACCGGGGCCATTTACAGAGAACAGAAGCTCTCTGGCGGTCAACCGTGCGGTCGACCAGTCATTGGCTGTGCACGTTTGTGCACATCGATCGACCGCCCGGTCGACCGACTTCTGGCTTGGTCGACCGTGCGGTTGACCGGAAGAAGGCCTGGTCAGTAATTTTTCAGGATTAAAACTTGGTCTTTTTACTTTCAATAAAATCCCATAAAATCTCATAAATTTCACAAAAATAAGTTCATTAATATACTTTGAATAACAAACATGTTTGATTATAGATCAAAACATATTACAAATATTTTGAACTATTTTTGTGATAAGAAAATTTTGGCATAAACAAAAATCTTTATTTTTCAAAAACTATCTCCAAATTGAAAAAATGATTTTTTCAAAATTTCTCCAAATATAAAAATAAGACATTTTAGACTCTTTTGAAGCTTAGTGTGTATGGATATGATCCACTACACATATATGATGAAGTATCTATGGTTTTGACATTAAGCTCTAAAATAAGTTTTGATAAAACACAAGTATATTTTGAAGCTTAAAAATCAAAACGGTATTTTCTAAAACGCATATAAATTTTGTGTGTGTGTATGTACTTGAGCAATCCACCAACTAATCTATCCTTTACTTTTTATCTAAAAACAAATCTTGACACTTACAAATCGATACAAGTCTTCTTGAAAATCTTCTCTTGAAAATCTTCTTCTCCTTCTTGACTTGGTCCAAACCTTGATCCAGTGAGCTAGACTCCTATTGAGTACTTGATGCGATCTTGATGCGCGAGCTCTTGAATCAACATGTGTTAGCTCCAAAACTTGACTTTAAATCCTTTTTTGAAGCTAAACACCAACTAAGATCTTGATCAAATATCTGAGACTAATTAAATATAAGGTCATTAGTACTATAACTACATGAGTTAATCATCATCAAAACTAGAGTGATGGGACTTTGGGCTAACATGCCTTACTTTGGATCATTGGCAAGAGATCAACCTTGAGATTAGCAGGAACATCAAGTAAAGCACATAAATAGTGATTAGAACTCCCAACTTGCACCAACCTATGTCAAATTTGAACAATAATCTATCAAGCTACGAGAAGCATAGAATAAGAACAAGTTTTGACAAGTGTTAGATTAGTAAGCAATATGTTAGCACCCATCTTCATGTGCCTTCAAGAACACTTGCAAGATTGCAAGACTTAAATTAAGGCATACAAATGAATCAAGTGGACTCACAATATCAATTAAGAGTTAGGGGTTAGTGGTATTAGAGATTAGTGAGCCATGAAAGAAAGTTAGTTCACCATAGTTAGATCAAAGCAAAAAAATGAGCAAGTAAATAAAATATGCATAATGAAGTAAAACAATTAACACAAGAAGAGATTGAAGAAAAGATTGAACCCTTGTATTCAGTTGTCACCCTCAAATACAATATCTCTTTCTTTTCTCATAAATGATCTAAACTGAGAAAAAAATAAAAGAAAATTTGAGAAAAAGAAACACACAAATCTTTACCCCTAAACTAAAAATCCTAGCCTCTGTAATTTTTTTGCTCGCTCTGTCAGTCCCTTGGTGCTGTATTTATAGGTAGTAATGACTTGAGCTTCAAGATACGAAGCCACGTGTCAATGATCAGAGTAATCAGTCTTGATACTGTAGCGTATCCATGACTTTTGCTGCATTTTCGTGGTAATATCTTGGTCTTTGGCTCAGATCTTTTGGCCACGTGCTCTGATGGATGAGAGAAGCTTCCCGTATTTATTTGAGATTTTTATTTGCCACGTAGCACCTGCAATTGGATCTTCAATTCGGGCTCTAAATTGGTTTCTACTTTGTGCTTGTATAACAAAATGGTTCTTTCACTTGGGCTTCACGAAATCTTTGAAAATTCTCAAAAATGGGTCTATTTAGCTCATTTTCTCCATTTTGCCCTCATTCAGTATAATTTGCACATACTAAACAAAACTCGTTAATAGCAGGGTTTTATTTGTAAAATAGATTGGGAAATGCGAGTAATAATGTAGAATTGATGAATTATCAGCTTCCTTCTCCAGCAGCAAGCAGTACCTTCTGAAAGTTTCCATATTCACTTGAAGTCTAACATCTATACTAGATAACAAATTTATCTCTAATTTGTTCATCTCTTGGGTACTCACTCCTCCCACCCCTGGAGTAATAATTATTGAAAAACTTGCAGTTGAGTATTACATTGTTGTGATAAACACCACAAAACAATAAGAGTAACCGCGGAAGCACCGAGAGATCAATCGTAGCAAGCAATAAACCTTGATCATCATAAGAGAAAGAACACAAATCAAGAAACAAAAGATGAGAGGAGGGAGAGAAAATCTTATTAACTTGAGAAGTAATATAAGGAGTTTACAAAGATCTCTATCTAGAATCTCTCAAACTCTCAATACAAGGTGAAAAAAATCTCTATTAAGCATTATTTTGCTAAAACCCACAACCCTAAGGGTTTTATAAACATCTAGAATAAATCTAGACCTTCCAAATCTTCGACAAAATCATCCTAGCCATCTAATCAACCACCCTTAGAAAGAAAGATTCGAAAACCCTTTCAAAATTCCAATCAAAAATCAATTCAGAATCTTAAAATTACCACAGTTGTCGATAGGCCTTGGTCTGCCTGTCGACAGACTGATATCAGTTGAGTTATTATTGGGTCTGTGATCGATCTCCTGTCAAAGACCTTCTGCATGCATTGCTACCTGTCAGTAGTTGTGTGTCAACTGTCAATAGACTAAGACGTTCTCAGTCTCTGTTGGGCCGGGTTGACCACCTATCGATTGTCCTGGCTCACTGTCGACGGCCATCTACTGTTGTCGATAGCCTAAGCCTGTGCATGATTTTGGATGTTGAATCTTTTGAAATCTCCTCCACCTTATCACGTAGTCTTCTCCAATGAATGTGAGACACTCAAAATATCAACAATCTCCACTTGACATACATGTCATGAGTCCCTTGTAGAAATTAGCCTCCACACCATCAATAAGCTTCTCTCCTCCTTTTTTTGACTTCACACGGCTCCCTCCCAAGAGCTCATTCTCAACCTTACCATTGGAGAAAATTGATGAAGTTCAAATATGCTCTGAACTTTTCCATTGAGATGGTCTTTGTCATCATGTCTGCTAGATTCTTCTTCGTACTGATCTTACCAAGTCAATAACCTTTTTTACTATAGCCCAATAATGTATCATGTGATACCTCAAATTGATGTGCTTTGTCTGCTTGTGATACATGTGATCCTTACCAAGATGTATCACACTCTGACTGTCGCAGAAGACCTGAACTGGATCTTGTATGATGCCAAATGTACCGACCAATCCTGTCAACCACAAGACTTCCTTAGATGCCTCAACTGCAGCCATGTACTCCACCTCTATTGTTGAAAGCGCCATGATATCCTTCAACTCTACCTTCCAACTAACAACACAGTAGGCTACGTGAATACATAACACATCAAAGATCTTTGCTAATCAAGATCTCATGCATAATATGCATCAACATATCTTTGTAACAGCCTAGGCTTGTTTTCAACCTCTGAAATGTGAAGCCTAATCTTGGAGTCCCCCATAGATATCGTAGAACCCACTTCACTGCTTTTCAATGAACTAACTTACTATACTAACTGCATAGGCTAAGTTAAGCCTAATGCAGACCATAGCATACATCAATCCCATTATACTAGCTTATGATACTCGAGACATCTCATCCTTCTCTTCTTATGAGTTTGGACACTAACTGGAGGATAACCTGAAGTGACCTATCAAAGAAGTAGTGATCGATCTTGTTTCAGCAATGTTGAATCTTTCCAACATCGTGAGAACATAATTCTCCTGAGACAACTAGAGTTTCTTTGTACTCCAGTCTCGACTGATCTCCATACCTAAGATCTTTTTGGCTTCTCCCAAATCTTTCACGTCGGTTCTCCTTCTGCTGAGCCTTAAGATTCTGACTATGTGTCTTATTTCTCATAGCAATTAGCATATCATCCATATACAACAACAAATATGTTAAATCATCATTGTACTACATGAACTAAACACAACTGTCATACTCAAATCGGGTGTAGTTGGCCTTGATCATAAATGAGTCGAACGGCTTGTACCACTAATCGAGGAAAAATCATGCAAAAAAATGTGTATTTTAAAAATCAGAGTTTTAAGTGTGTTTGTGCTTTAGTTTCCTTGATACTATGTGATAGCAATAGTGGCTATGAGGGTTGAATTCGCAGGAATGGGAGGTGATAGAAATTTTACTGGTTGTGTCAGGAAAGTGTTAACATGTTTGTAACGCCCCCGGTATGGCGGGTACGGAGACGTTATTGCGACGTATATACGCAGGTCAGAAATACCTTCACGTATATACACTAAGCATCAGTACAGGTAAGAATCAGAGTACGGAAGCACGTGGTGCATTATATATTCCAACCAATGAGTACAGTTACAAAGTTATCACAGGAAGTGATAAATATTACAATAATATTACATCACCAACAGGCGCAAATGCGAGAATATAGGGTGATATACATGTATGAATAGTACAAATGGAGGCTCAGAGTCACAACAGGAAAACTCTAGAGCCGAGCATGGGGCTCTGGACGGTCTGCTGGAGATCCACACTACCGCTGCGCCACTCTGATCAGCAACTGGGAGAATCCACACGCTCCAAGCTCCATGACCTAGACATGAGGATCCAGAGGAGTCAGAACTCCCCGGCGAGTGGTGATGCGAATGCCAGGTGGCGAGCATAGATAAGCACACGTGTATTGATAAATCCGAATCATAAACATGCATTGAATAACCGTGTCGTGGGCACAAGCATGCAGGAGCAAGTAGATATACAGCATATGATATCAAGCAGGGAAGACTCATAGTATGATCAGATAAGAGCAGGAGACAGGCGGGATAGAATATAAGTAGAAGGCAGGATATGAACAGGTATAGTATAATAATCATAAAACTGGAAATCCGAAGTAAAATCCGATACAAGCAAACATGGCAAGGCATACTACAGATTCTTAGCTGGCATCTTTTATTATTATTATTATTATTATTATTACTCGTCTTACCCCGATGTCTAGATATGTGAACTAGCATCCCAGCGCACATATATCCACATCTGAGTAAAGCAAGGTTGTTATTGGAAACCAACGGGGGTATCAACGAACAATGTTTACAGTGGGTCCCGTGCATGCTTGGGACCACGGTCCAGGACGTTCCGTTACTGGTGCTCGGAACTAGCCGCAAGGCGTACAGGAGGGTCTTATAGAATGCCCTTATCAAGATGGTACCAGGAAGGAGGGAGCCAGCACTCCCCTCGGTCGCCTGGAGGCCCACAGGTCAGACCGGAAGTTTTAGTTGCACAATATACCTAGTGCCACTGTAAACACGAACATATATTGATGGCCGCAAGTTTCCCCCGACCCGATGCAAGTTGTTCCTTTTTATGATTTATTATGTAATTATCAAATTTACAGGAATAACAGGTACAAGACATGATCAGGAATTCAGGAGTACATGAGTACTATAGATTCAGGTCACTGTATATATAATACAGGATAACAAGTATAGTATTCCCGTAACGGTGATAATCACAGGTCAAGTATTAGTATGTTAGGAGGCAGGTGATAAGTCATGTCATAATAAGAAGTAAGTATCAAGTAGCAAGTCGGGTGTCAGGTGATGATACATGAGTTGTCAAGTGATACAAACAGGTGTCCAGTATTAGCAGGTAGATGATAGGTATCAAGTAAAAGCATGTCAAGTGTTAACACATCAAGCATGTACTTGGCAAGCGATAGAGTAATAGCTAAGCACAATCAAGCAGAGCTGAGCAAGCTGGAGCGAAGCTAATGTACAACACTAAATGCTATCACGCTCGGCGTGGTTACCGCTCGCAGCGTAGCTAGACACACGTGACGCAGTAAGCGTATGAACGCTATACTACTACTCATGGGAAGCCATGCTTACGGGGTAATTACACTCGAACGGAGTAAGCGGTAAAGTGTTGACGCTAGGTCCGCCTACCAGGCGTAGCATAGAGAAAGTCTGAGGACTTTAAACCTCAAAGGTTGTACCCAGTAGTTAGGGTACCTGCAGAGAAAGTGTTAGTTCCAGACACAAATACATAAGACAACCAAGTCGATCCGACGAAACGGAAAAGCCAAGAGGAAAGCGAGAACACTCGTCTAAATCTTCAAAAAACATAATGAAATCCCCGATCTTCGATCCAGGAAATCAACGCGTCAACGCGTTAGAGAGAAAGTGATAGAGAGAGGAGAAAATCAAGAGAGAGAAAGAGAAAGAGAGAGAGGAAAGAGAAAGTGAGAGCTAGAGAGAGAAGTCCATGGAGAGAGAAAGAGAGTACATGGAGAGAGAGTATGTACAGGGGGACGCGGGTTTGAGAGTGAGACGCGGGGGTCGCAGATGCGGGAGTCGCGTCGCGTAGAAGCCACAAACGCGAGGTTCGAGACCCGCATTCAAGTTATAACATGAGAAGAACGCGGGCGCAGACGTGGATTCCGCGTCGCGTTAACACGAGAAGAACACAGACGTGGGCATGAGCTTCGCGTCGTGTTGACACGAGAAGGACACAAATGCGGGCATGGCTCCACGTTGCGTCAATGCAAGAACGCGAAGGCCACGTTAAAGATTTACTTAGACGCGGGGTGTGCTCCACGTCTATCAATTAACAGTGAGAAAGAGAGAGACAAGGAGATGAGAGAGTGAGAGAGACGCAAGGATGAGGGTGAGAGGAGGGACGCAAGTTTTTGGGAGAAAAGGGGGAGACGCAAGTTTTTGGTCTCCCCAAGTTTTGGGAGAAAAACAGTGAAGGAAAGAAAAAGGAAAGGAAAAGAAAAAAGAAAGAAAGAAAGAAAGGAAAGAAAAGAAAGAAGGAGGGAAGAGGGATGATGGCCGGTGATGGCCGGCGGTCACCGGCGGCGGCCGGAGTTGGCCGGAGAAGGCGGCCAAAGCTCCAAATCCAAACCATCAAGTGGGGTGCAAGTATAGTTCATTTTAGATTTTTGGAGTTTTGCAAAAGGAGTTTCGGAGAGCGAAGCAATAGCTCGTCGGAAAGAGCACGACGAGGAGAGGAAGATAACATGGTCGTTGGTGGCCAAGGTGGAGTATATGGTGGTGGGGAAGGTGGTGAAGTTGGTGGTGGAAGTGGGTTCCTTGGTGTTTCTTGGTGGAAAAGAGGAAGAAGAAGGTGGTATGGAGGTGTTATTTTGTTGGAAATGGAGGAGGAGACAGAGGGGAGAAAGGTGGAGAAGTTGGTGGAGATGGTGGTGGAGTTGGAGGGTGGATGGCCGGCCAAAGAGAAGGCTTGGCTGCTGTTTTTGGGCTGCCATGGTTCGTTGGCTGCTGTTGGAGAAGAAGGAAGAGAAAAAATGGAAGATAGAGAAGGAGTGGGGGAGTTTATATAAAGGGAAAGTTTAAGATTATTACAAGTTGCCATTCCAACTAGTGAGACTTGCGTCTCAATCTCCCAAAAGCAACTCCTAAACTTGCGTCTAGGCCAAAAAGAGCCAAACGTGAAAATTAAAGCCGCGTCCAGCAGAAAACGCGAAAGTCGCGTTAGTCAGAAAAGACAAGAAAGCATGGTTGATAAGATTCAGAATTGATCTTGCAGGACAAGTATTAAATGCAATATGGAGAGCCTCCCTGCATTAAATGTTGAACCCAGGTTGGTGAAACTTGCTTCTAGCGAGGAGAGAGAAAAATGGGAAAAGAGAAAAGTAAAATATCTGGATAAAATTCCGGTATCTGGGAAAACACCGGAAACTGCGGAAAAGTCCAAAAAATGAAGTAGTTTGGAAAGCTTCCCAAAAATTCTCAAAAATAATAAATATTATATAAAGGATTTTGGTGAAATCAGTTTTTAGAAATTCAATCTCATTTTCGAAATAAAAATCTTGAAGTCAACCGTCAATACCAGGCTATACCGGGTCGGCCGGATTTTGATAAAATCTGAAAAATCTCAGAAAATGCCAGAAAGGAGAAACTATAATTCTAAGAAGAAATATTAAAGCGGAATCCAAAAATTTGATTCCAATTGTAAACTAAAATTCCTGGAATCAACCAGTGACACTGGCCGACGCCAAATCCAGTGGAATTTCGATAAATTTAGAAAATTCTCAGAAAAAGTATTTAGATAGAAAATGTGATTTTAAGAAGTTACAAGAAAGCCATTTTTAGAATTTCAACTCCGTTTGTAAATTAAAAATCCGAGAATCGAGCAGCAGCATTGGTCGACCCCGGTTTTGAAGATTTTCAATTTAATTCGGAAAATTCCAGAAAATCATGAAAAATCTAGAATATTGGAAAATGATATTTGAAACTGAAATCGGTCAAATCAGAATAGCAGAAAGACAAAATCGAGCTATACTCCGGTTCAGACTAGGGCTGACTCCGAGTTCACAAATTCAGATCCAAGGTAAAACGATCATATAAATAACTCATAATACAAAACAAATACAGGAAGTAAATCAAAAAAATACGATCAGAAAGTACGAATACGCTACTAGGTACGTATTCCAGGAGCAGGGTGTTACACTCCATCCACCTTATAAAAAAATTGCGTCCTCGCAATTTCAATAAGGGGAAGATGGACACAGAAGGGATAGGAATGAGGATTATACCAATCAAGATATGAATAACTGTGAGATGTTCTCCCTCCTTGACTGGACGGTAAACTCAGGACTGAGACATCTCTGCCCTTCTGCCGTATATATACATCCTCTGACGGTGCCATAATAAGACTGATCTGATGTCTGCTTATAAAAGAACATTGTCTGAACTTCAAAAGACTAACCCATTCTGAATAATATAAAGTGAGCTGACTTGGTGAGATAATCAATAATACTTCAATCAGACCGTGAACCAAAGTTGATGAAATCCATAAAAATCCGTAGTGCTGAAATTCATAATATAATATAAAACCCTGCATGGCATAATGTTGTCCTTGATAAAGAGTTTGCAGTAGAATTTCTGATGTGCTGCATACATAATAATTCCCCGAGTATAGACCAGAATATCCTAGGTAAGGAAAACTCTGATAATACTGAACATGAATCAAGAGGACCAATAATTAAGAATTTCTGCATACTGGCGTTGCTAACTCTGAAAGACATAATCAAGAATATAGAATAACCCTGAAGAATTCTAAATACTAACTTCTGAATGATAACCCGACTGCAGATGAAACATGTAGAAGATATCTGAGCCCTGCAAGATTGGTCGAATGGATCATTGACAAGGATCATGGCGATGGCTCAGATACAGCGATAAAACCATGTTCAGCGGATCCATGAAAGCACGCTAGGCATAAGAAATTCGAGGAACGGGCTAGAGTGCTAAGCACTGAAGGAACTAGCCATGGACAAAGCCAAGCCTAGGTGAGACTATCGCGTAGCACAGCTCAGGTGTTAAGCATTAGGGTGCAGCGAAGCTAACGCTTTTGCGAGGTTCGCACTTGGCGAAGTTCACGCGGCGAAGCCAGCGCGTAACACAACGCTAAATGCTAAGCACCTGGGTGTAGCGAAGTCCACACCCGGTTAGTTCACGGGTGACTAGGCGAGGCTAGCGAGGCCTATGGTCTACCGAATCAATAGGGACCGCCAGGAGTTGGTAGTTCTGAGAACACGATCAAGAAATCATAATAATCGAAACGAGTCTCGAATGACGTCTTCTGAATAATAACCTGACTGCAGATCAGTTTTGAGAATACCCAGTTCCATGAACATAGTCGAAGAAATCATGATCACTATTGGAGTAATTAAAATGAAAAATACCATAACTCTGTCTGCCAGAAGTCCTGATTCTGAAATATATTATATACTGACACTCCTCATGTAATGATACAGTCTATCTGGTTATATAAGCGATGTCTACTCCACTTGATGTACTGGTCCCTCGTGATGTATCCATAATTACAAGAATAAAATGTAAGGCCGAAGATCTACCCAATATAAGACAATGTAATGTACCAGAATAGAGGAATGCCAGAACATAATGAGAGCAAACCACATTTGCCCTGTTGTTACCTTACTAGTCTACGCATATCTTAAGTTGGCATAAGGATTACGAAATCAGAATAATAAAAATAGAAGAGATAGGAATCATGAAATAGGGAGGTAGACACGGACGGACTAAGATTGGGGATGATAGTGCAATGAGAAAGATATGATATAGAGAATTTACCAACTCCCGGACATGCTAAAATGGGGACAGTGATTACGGTTAGTACTTTCAGGGTTCCTTTTTTCAGATATTGAGCATCTTTTCCTGTTCTCACTCTATCGGTAACTTGACTTCCTCTTCAGTCAGATTATATTTTTGCCTCCCTTTACCATGTGCCCTAGCTCTTGGTCTCTTTGTGCATGACTCCATGCTGGATGCTGGGGATGAAGCTAGGTTATTCTGCCAGTAGATCTTGGATTCCCTCCTGTAACGCCCCGATCCCGCAGGTACGGGGACGTTATGGCGACGTACATACGCAAGACGGAAAACCTCACGTACGTACGCTAAGCCTCAGTACAGTAAATAACCTCCGTATAGACATGGGTCCCAGCATGAAATAAGTACAAGAATACCTACAGAAAAGGGTCAGGAATCATAACAGATAGGAAAACTGGGAAAATACGATAACAGAAATAAAACACAACATACCTATGAAGAGTCCTGATGAGGAATCTCCCATGTGACTCTAAGGCACTATCTAATAATACGATAACTTCGATCCCCAACCTGGGCACGCAAACCCAGGGTCGTCAGAAAGCGACCTAGTGAGTGGTAAAATGAAAGAGGCGGTAATATATACAATAGTACTACAAGCACGATAATAATATATAGTACATGAGGTTAGACTAGTGATACCATATAATAAGGATATATAAACAGTAGAAATAGATAAACATGAAAGCAGTGCAAATATATAAACATGTCATCTTTTAATACCATCACTACCTAGCCGGTTATCATCGGGTCATGTCTATAGTCGTGTCCAGTTTATCGAATAAATGGTGACGTGATAGAAATGAACATGCGAGTGGCAACGTGATAGACGTGTACAGGCAGATGGGCCTATGCAATGTAATCACTATACGGTGTGGTGTATATACAGTAATGATATCTGTTATACAGAGAGCATAATATATGCAATGCAGAACATGCGTCGTATGCTATGCAATGCAGAACATGCGTCGTATGCCATCACAGCAAGTATAACATATGCCAGATAAAGTAACAAGTATACAGGTAACAGGATATCGGATAAAGTAGCATGAATAATAACAAGATAGCATACATGTACCAGGCATGTCATGTGATTTATACAATAGTAGCAACCAGTACCGCCTGCTATTTTAATTACTCTCTTCCAGTGTCCTATACCACTGACAGTTCATACTAGAGCCCGCACTCTAGTCGAACCCATCCGGACATGGCCTACGGGTACCATTATCCAAACGAGAGAGTAACCGAATAACAAGTGTTCCCGACGTCACTATTGTGTATACTGTTTTATTATGTTAATTGAAAACCCATGGTCGAGGAGTTCTTATCGGGTGGGTGTATCCCGTGCATACCCGGGACAACGGCCTTATCAGACCCCTGGCTACTGAGACCAGGACCAGCCCGCTAGAGCTGTAACATGTAACGGGAATCTCAATGAGCTAAAACAATAACGGGATGCTCATGAGTAACAGACGGTAGCCAGCACTACCCCGTCCCCTGCAGTGGGACAAACAATGGATCCAGACATCCACCCGATATGATCTAATCAACCGTCAAGTCTCCCCCATACCAAGTTATCTTTATTATCTTATATATCAAGTATATAATGTAACAACAACAAATACAGTACATGATACGGGTAACATGATAACTGGACCTGAGCTCTGTTGATAGCATGGAACAATATAACGGGAACAATATAACAGGAAACGGGAACAATAGATGTGGAATTCCACATATCACGTATCAACAGCTCTTATGTCTAGTAACGGGAATATCCATATCAGTAACAGGAAACAATCATATAACATGAATACGATAACATGGAACATGAATACAAGTAATATGAACGGGAGGCCATATGACAAGAATAAAGAAACCATACATGCATGTGTAACAGTAATATGTCGAGAATCCATGTGATGATGATAACAACTAGTAATGACATGCGGTAGTCCGTGCATTGGTGTCTCCGTGTACCAATGAAACATATATGTGTAGCAATAATCCGTGTAACACATCGGTGTCTCACTAACATACCATAACAGTGGTCAGTGTACAAGGTAAATGTAATGTAATAACAGTGTTCAGTGTCTCCTATAATACCATGTCCAGTGTACTTACAGTATCCGTGTCATGACGATGCCAGTACATGAAATAACGGTATCCAACATTCCTATCTAGTGATATTGTATCGAGTACCGTGGATCAGTATACATGTGATGATCGTTATCTAACTGTGATATACTATAGGAAATAATAGTGTCGAAGAATATGGTAAAATAGTGGCCCGGATGTCAGTGGTACACGAACATGACCTAATAGACATCCAGTGTCACACTCAACGTTATTCTAAGTACAGTGTTTATTTCAAGGTTTTAATATTGTTTACAATTTATTTTACCGGTAATCATGGTTTATGTAAATAAAGCAACCAAGTTCAATTAATATACTAAAAAAATAATTTATAAAATAAAAACACTCACAAACTAGCCAGGGACAGGTAGCTCTCTTTCTCACGATCGCAACGGATCCACAATCGTCCAAATCGGAGTCCGGATGCTCCGAATATCGCCCAAAGACTAAATCATAACAAAAAGGGTAAATATGTAAATAAAAATAATTCAAATGCAATTACTGAAATGTCAAAGGGGTTTTTTTGTAAACTTACCTTTATTGGGTTTGGATGCGGGTTTGAGCTCATAACGGGTCGGGTCCAGATCCAATACCCAAACCGCAATTTAAGTTAAATGGGTAACAGGCTTATAGGGTTAATGGGTCTAACCCAATAGGTTTATTGGGTTTATAACTTAACCCATTAGCGGGTTAATGGGTTTGGGTTCTAACCCAAACCCACCAAGGGAAGAGAGGAGCAGCGGCAGCAAGCTGCTGCTCCTGCGTGGGCCGGCCGGCCAGCTCAGCTGGCCGGCGGCGGCGGCCGGCCTGCCGGCGGCGATCCCGGCCGCCAGCGGTGGTTCGGGCTCCGGCCCCGAGCAAGAGAGAGAGGGTGAGAGAAAGAGAGAGAGAGAGAATTGGATAGTAGAAGAAGAAAGAGAAGAAGTAGTAGAAGAAGAAGAGAAGAAGATGATGAAGAATGGGAGAGGAGGTGGTGCCCTAGCCGCCGGCGCCTGGCCGCCGGCGCGGTGGCGCGCGGCCACCTCTGGCCGCGGGCAAGGGGGTCAGCCCCCCCTTTTGGGTTTGCACAGCAAGGGGAAGAGAGAGAGATAGTGAGAGAGAGAGAGAGAAAGGGAGGAGAGAGAATTGAGAGTGAGGAAAGAATTTTGAGAGATAGAGAGAGGAAGGAAAGAATTTAAAGGATGGAGAGAGGAAGGCGGTTGGATTTGATTGAAAGAGGCGGTGGAAGAACTCGCTGGAAGAACGAAGAAGAAAAGAAAAGAAAAGAAAAGAAAGATTAAAAATTAATATTTTATTATTATTAAATTGGCCTGGTATTCAACCAGCTCCGAACGGTACCCAAAATTACAGAAAATAGAAAATATTATCCTGAGACGTAATATGAAAACGATTTAAAGAAATTCTGTCCGATTTGCAAATTAAAAATCCCGGAAGCTGTTGCCGGTACCGGACGACTCCGGTTTGGCGATTTTCGATAAATTCAGAAAAATTCTCAAAAATACCCTAACATAGATAACACGATTCTAAGATGCATGGTGAAAGCAGATTCTCAAAATTTACACCGTTTGTGAAAGAAAAATCGTAAAGCCTATTATCGGTATCGGTCGACACCGACTACGGAGATTTTCCAAAATAATCTAGAAAAATTCTAGAAAATCCTGAAAAATCTCAAATATTAGAAAATAATTTTGAAAATTGAAATCAGCTCAATCGGACTACCACGGAGATCAAATCAATTTTGTATGTCGTATCGCGTACCGATACGGTGATACGTACACTGGGGGTCAGGGGGTTACATTTCTCCCCACCTTACAAAAAATTGCGTCCTCACAATTTCCATTCAGGTGGGAAAACAATATTGTCAACCCCAAAGCCGAAATGTTACGGGTCCACGACGCTTTCGCTGCGCACTCTGCTATCTATAAGGAACTCGGGATGGAGAAGTATGGTAGTGAACTCATCCTAACGGATTGGAAGCAAGACAATGCAAGGAAAACGAGAAGGAAATCGGATGTTCTGGGGGACAACAGAAAGGAAGGAAGGAATACAAACGAGTCACGAATGAAGTGTCAAGGTCATGGTATTCTTGTACTCGTTGCTGGAATCCCTAAATTCAGATACAGATCAATTAATCTGACCCTGATTGTACTGTTGGTAAGAGCTCAAGGATTGACCCAGGTGGTTACCCACACCAGGCGTGAATCTAAGCTCTGATACCACTATGTAACGCCCCGATCCCGCAGGTACGAGGACGTTATGACGACGTACATACGCAAGGCGGAAAACCCCACGTATGTACGCTAAGCCTCAGTACAGTAAATAACCTCAATATAGACATGAGTCCCAGCATGAAATAAGTACAAGAATACCTACAGAAAAGGGTTAGGAATCATAACATATAGGAAAACTGGGAAAATACGATAACAGAAATAAAACACAACGATACCTATAAAGAGTCCTGATGAGGAATCTCCCATGTGACTCCAAGGCACTATCTAATAATACGATAACTCCGATCCCCAACCTGGGCACGCAAACTCAGGGTCGTCAGAAAGCGACCTAGTGAGTGGTAAAATGAAAGAGGCGGTAATATATACAATAGTACTACAAGCACGATAATAATATATAGTACATGAGGTTAGACTAGTGATACCATATAATAAGGATATATAAACAGTAGAAATAGATAAACATGAAAGCAGTGCAAATATATAAACATGTCATCTTTTAATACCATCACTACCTAGCCGGTTATTATCGGGTCATGTCTATAGTCGTGTCCAGTTTATCGAATAAATGGTGACGTGATAGAAATGAACATGCGAGTGGCGACGTGATAGACGTGTACAGGCAGATAGGCCTATGCAATGTAATCACTATACGGTGTGGTGTATATACAGTAATGATGTCTGCTATACAGAGCATAATATATGCAATGCAGAACATGCGTCGTATGCCTTGCAATGCAGAACATGCGTCGTATGCCATCACAGCAAGTATAACATATGCCAGGTAAAGTAACAAGTATACAGGTAACAGGATATCGGATAAAGTAGCATGAATAATAACAAGATAGCATACATGTACCAGGCATGTCATGTGATTTATACAATAGTAGCAATCAGTACCGCCTGCTATTTTAATTACTCTCTTCCAGTGTCCCATACCACTGACAGTTCATACTAGAGCCCGCACTCCAGTCGAACCCATCCGGACATGGTCTACGGGTACCATTATCCAAACGAGAGAGTAACCGAATAACAAGTGTTCCCGACGTCACTATTGTGTATACTATTTTATTATGTTAATTGGAAACCCATGGTCGAGGAGTTCTTAACGGGTGGGTGTATCCCGTGCATACCCGGGACAACGGCCTTATCAGACCCCTGGCTGCTGAGACCAGGACCAGCCCGCTAGAGCTGTAACATGTAACGGGAATCTCAATGAGCTAAAACAATAACGGGATGCTCATGAGTAACAGACGGTAGCCAGCACTACCCCGTCCCCTGCAGTGGGACAAACAATGGATCCAGACATCCACCCGATATGATCTAATCAATCGTCAAGTCTCCCCCATACCCAAGTTATCTTTATTATCTTATATATCAAGTATATAATGTAACAACAACAAATACAGTACATGATACGGGTAACATGATAACTGGACCTGAGCACTGTTGATAGCATAGAACAATATAACGAAAAACGGGAACAATATAACGGGAACAATATAACAGGAAACGGGAACAATAGATGTGGAATTCCACATATCACGTATCAAAAGCTCTCATGTCCAGTAACGGGAATATCCATATCAGTAACAGGAAACAATCATATAACATGAATACGATAACATGGAACAGGAATACAAGTAATATGAACGGGAGGCCATATGACAAGAATAAAGAAACCATACATGCATGTGTAACAGTAATATGCCAAGAATCCATGTGATGATGATAACAACTAGTAATGACATGCGGTAGTCCGTGAATTGGTGTCTCCGTATACCAATGAAACATATATGTGTAGCAATAATCCGTGTAACACATCGGTGTCTCACTAACATACCATAACAATGGTCAGTGTATAAGGTAAATGTAATGTAATAACAGTGATCAGTGTCTCCTATAATACCATGTCCAGTGTACTTACAGTATCCGTGTCATGACGATGCCAGTACATGAAATAACGGTATCCAACATTCCTATCTAGTGATATTGTATCGAGTACCGTGGATCAGTATACATGTGATGATCGTTATCTAACTGTGATATACTATAGGAAATAATAGTGTCCAAGAATATGGTAAAATAGTGGCCCGGATGTCAGTGGTACACGAACATGACCTAATAGACATCCAGTGTCACACTCAACGTTATTCTAAGTACAGTGTTTATTACAAGGTTTTAATATTGTTTACAATTTATTTTACCGGTAATCATGTTTTATGTAAATAAAGCAACCAAGTTCAATTAATATACTAAAAAGATAATTTATAAAATAAAAACACTCACAAACTGGCCAGGACAGGTAGCTCTCTTTCCCACGATCGCAACGGATCCAGAATCGTCCAAATCGGAGTCCGGATGCTTCGGATATCGCCCAAAGACTAAATCATAACAAAAAGGGTAAATATGTAAATAAAAATAATTCAAATGCAATTACTGAAATGTCAAAGGGGGTTTCTGTAAACTTACCTTTATTGGGTTTGGATGCGGGTTTGAGCTCATAACGGGTCGGGTCCAGATCCAATACCCAAACCGCAATTTAAGTTAAATGGGTAACGGGCTTATAGGGTTAATGGGTCTAACCCAATAGGTTTATTGGGTTTATAACTTAACCCATTAGCGGGTTAATGGGTTTGGGTTCTAACCCAAACCCACCAAGGGAAGAGAGGAGCAGCAGCAGCAAGCTGCTGCTCCTGCGTGGGCCGGCCGGCCAGCTCAGCTGGCCGGCGGCGGCGGCCGGCCTGCCGGCGGCGATCCCGGCCGCCGGCGGCGGTTCGGGCTCTGGCCCCGAGCAAGAGAGAGGGTGAGAGAAAGAGAGAGAGAGAATTGGATAGTAGAAGAAGAAAGAGAAGAAGTAGTAGAAGAAGAAGAGAAGAAGTAGTAGAAGAAGAATGGGAGAGGAGGTGGTGCCCTAGCCGCCGGCGCCTGGCCGCGGCACCTGGCCGACGGCGCGGTGGCGCGCGGCCACCTCTGGCCGTGGGCGCTGGCAAGGGGGTCAGCCCCCCCTTTTGGGTTTGCACAACAAGGGGAAGAGAGAGAGATAGTGAGAGAGAGAGAGAGAGAGAAAAGGGAGAAGAGAGAATTGAGAGTGAGGAGAGAATTCTGAGAGATAGAGAGAGGGAAGGAAAGAATTTAAAGGATGGAGAGAGGAAGGCGGTTGGGTTTGATTGAAAGAGGCGGTGGAAGAACTCGCTGGAAGAACGAAGAAGAAAAGAAAAGAAAAGAAAAGAAAGATTAAAAAATTAATATTTTATTATTATTAAATTGGCCCGGTATTCAACCAGCTCCGAACGGTATCCAAAAATTACAGAAAATAAAAAATATTATCCTGAGACGTAATATGAAAACAATTTAAAGAAATTCTGTCCGGTTTGCAAATTAAAAATCCCGGAAGCTGTCGCCGGTACCGGGCGACACCGGTTTGGCCGGATTTTCGATAAATTCAGAAAAATCCCCAAAAATATCCTAACGTAATAACAAGATTCTAAGATGCATAATGAAAGCAGATTCTCAAAATTCTACAATATTTGTGAAAGAAAAATCGTAAAGCCTATTATCGGTATCGGTCGACACCGACTACGGAGATTTTCCAAAATAATCTAGAAAAATTCCAAAAATCCTGAAAAATCTCAAATATTAGAAAATAATTTTGAAAACTGAAATTAGCTCAATCAGACTACCATGGAGATCAAATCAATTTTGTATGTCGTATCGCGTACCGATACGGTAATATGTACACTGGGGATCAGGGGGTTACACCTCCGAATGGTGATACTGGATGAGTCGATCTGATCGGTGCGATGTTCTCTGTCTCCTTGAGCAGACAATCACTTTTCAACTAATCTCCGGACCCGTATACGTCATAATTCATAACATCTCTGGCGGTTGCGTTGTAGGTGCTCGGCTTTAGACAATACCCACATGTCATATGCTGAGGGTAAGGTTGGAGGGATGGCTTAGCTAGTGGGCATCCAGGGGCCTATTTGAGTCTTCAACCTTCATCAACTGAGAGGGTCTCTTTGCCAACTTCATCTGCATCTCATCCTGATCTTTCTTCTCTGGGTCTGTTCTACTTCCTGAGTAATGGCAAATAACTTGAGAATACTTCTTGGGCTGCTTGAGAATAAGAAACATCTTGATCCTCATCTTCAGTTCTCACTAAAATCTTACTTGCTCGGTTCTCCTTGTCAGCCACCATGTAAGACACCGACCGACTATGCCTTAAGAATTTTACAGTGTACTTATCTACAATTCAATCTTCTTACTGCAATTTGATAAATCATCCTTTCATTTCTTTCTAAGCTATTACAGAGAAGAATCTTCTTATAGAAATCCTTCGAGAACTCGTCCCAAGTGATGAGCTTTTCTAGTCTCGCTGCTTCCGCCAACCACCATGTCTTAGCTACATCTTTCAACTGAATCTTGGTCATTTTCGCTTGGTTCTCGTCAGAGACCCGAGTTGACTTCAGAAGATCCGTCATGTTGACCGGCCACTGCTATGCATCCAGGGCTCCTCCATGCTTGAAAAGATTGCCGGCTATAATTTCCTAGAATCCGGCATGTTGCCTCGCTTCTGTTCCCGGAGTGCAACCAATAATCTTTGGTGCGGAACCTTCGTCTGTTCTTGTTAGTTTTTCATCATATTTTGCAGAAATCATCTCAAATCAACACTTCCTCCATTAGGGCCACTCTAAGAAGAACCAGAACTGTTATGATTTCCCGTCTTTTCATGTCCGAGTTGGTCTAAGAATAATGAGAAACTGAAGTATGAAAGGATGGGAGAACTTCAGAATTCAAGAGTAAGATTATTTAGAGAGAATGGATAACTTTGTACTTACTGTTGGATTGTATAACCATGACTCATGCATTCCAGTTGCAAATTTCTTTACCATTAATTTGCCGACTAGTTGCACTGAGGATGTGAGAGCCTAGGCTCTGATACCAACCTGTAACGCCCCCGGTCCGGCGGTACGGAGACGTTACTGCGACGTATATACGCAGGTCAGAAATACCCTCACGTATATACGCTAAGCATCAGTACAGGCAAGAATCAGAGTACGGAAGCACGTGGTGCATTATACATTCCAACCAATGAGTACAGTTACAAAGTTATCACAGGAAGTGATAAATATTACAATAATATTACATCACCAACAGGCGCAAATGCGAGAATACAGGGTGATATACATGTATGAATAGTACAAATGGAGGCTCAGAGTCACAACAGGAAAACTCTAGAGCAGAGCACGGGGCTCTGGACGGTCTGCTGGAGATCCACACTACCGCTGCGCCACTCTGATCAGCAACTGGGAGAATCCACACGCTCCAACCTCCATGACCTGGACATGAGGATCCAGAGGAGTCAGAACTCCCCGGCGAGTGGTGATGCGAATGCCAGGTGGCGAGCATAGATAAGCACACGTGTATCGATAAATCCGAATCATAGACATGCATTGAATAACCGTGTCGTGGGCACAAGCATACAGGAGTAAGTAGATATACAGCATATGATATCAAGCAGGGAAGACTCATAGTATGATCAAATAAGAGCAGGAGACAGGCGGGATAGAATATAAGTAGAAGGCAGGATATGAACAGGTATAGTATAATAATCATAAAACCGGAAATCCGAAGTAAAATCCGATACAAGCAAACATGGCAAGACATATTACAGATTCTTAGCTGGCATCTTTTATTATTGTTATTATTACTCGTCTTACCCTGATGTCTAGATATGTGAACTAGCGTCCCAGCGCACATATATCCACATCTGAGTAAAGCAAGGTTATTATTGAAAACCAACGGGGGTATCAACGAACAATGTTTACAGTGGGTCCCATGCATGCCCGGGACCACGGTCCAGGACGTTCCGTTACTGGTGCTCGGAACTAGCCGCAAGGCGTACAGGAGGGTCTTATAGAATGCCCTTATCAAGATGGTACCAGGAAGGAGGGAGCCAGCACTCCCCTCGGTCGCCTGGAGGCCCACAGGTCAGACCGGAAGTTTTAGTTGCACAACATACCTAGTGCCACTGTAAACACGAACATATATTGATAGCCGCAAGTTTCCCCCGACCCAATGCAAGTTGTTCCTTTTTATGATTTATTATGTAATTATCAAATTTACGGGAATAGCAGGTACAAGACATGATCAGGAATTCAGGAGTACATGAGTACTATAGATTCAGGTCACTGTATATATAATACAGGATAACAAGTATAGTATTCCCGTAACGATGATAATCACAGGTCAAGTATTAGTATGTTAGGAGGCAGGTGATAAGTCATGTCATAATAAGAAGTAAGTGTCAAGTAGCAAGTCGGGTGTCAGGTGATGACATATGAGTTGTCAAGTGATACAGACAGGTGTCCAGTATTAGCAGGTAGATGATAGGTATCAAGTCAAAGCATGTCAAGTGTTAACACATCAAACATGTACTTGGCAAGTGATAGAGTAATAGCTAAGCACAATCAAGCAGAGCTGAGCAAGCTGGAGCGAAGCTAATATACAACACTAAATGCTATCACGCTCGGCGTGGTTACCGCTCATAGCATAGCTAGAGACACGTGACGCAGTAAGCGTATGAACGCTATACTACTACTCACGGGAAGCCATGCTTACGGGATAATTACACTCGAACGGGGTAAGTGGTAAAGTGTTGACGCTAGGTCCGCCTACCAGGCGAAGCATAGAGAAAATCCGAGGACTTTAAACCTCAAAGGTTGTACCCAGTGGTTAGCGTACTTGCAGAGAAAGTGTTAGTTCCAGACACAAATACATAAAACAACCAAGTCGATCCGACGAAGCGGAAAAGCCAAGAGGAAAGCGAGAACACTCGTCTAAATCTTCAGAAATATAGTGAAATCCCCGATCTTCGGAATTCAGAAAATCAACACGTCAACGCATTAGAGAGAAAGTGATAGAGAGAGGAGGAAATCAAGAGAGAGAAAGAGAAAGAGAGAGGAGAGAGAAAGTGAGAGCTAGAGAGAGAAGTCCATGGAGAGAGAGAGAGTACATGGAGAGAGAGTATGTACAGGGTGTCACGTCCCGCTTCCCAAAATACGCTGGAGCGGAGACGCGACACGAGTCGGCGACGCATATACGCGAGGTCAATACCCCACGTATACACGCTAAGCCTAAATTAACCTGAACAAGCTATAAATCTGAACCATAATAATCAATGATCACTGCAATAATACATATAAAGATTACACATGATCTGAACTGAAATAAGGAATAGAATAGAAGTCAAGTGTAATATACATGAATCAAAGAATAATAGCAGGAATAAAGAAAGGAAAGAATATCAGAATCAAAAGGGAGAGAGAGTCCAGCTCCTCGCAAGGCGTACAGTCACATCGAACACCTGCACAATAGAACAAGCGTCCAATAAACACTATACCTAATATATGCCCTTTAACCTTAAATATAACATAGTTAAACTGATCAATAAATCAAATCAAGTCACAGCATAAGTTATACCACAACTAGTCCTGAATCAATAGTGGTAAATAACTACACATAAAATGACACTAATCAATACTCTGATCAACAAAATAAATAAGGTGAATGTTCGCTCATGACTCATAGAGTGATACAGGTATTCACACTGGTAAAATAAATCAAATAGTCACATGAAACGATAAAAGTAAAACACAATACATATAGACAACGGTAAATAAGGAAATGAGACAAAAACAAACACTCACATAGTGTATTACAATCTACCCACCTAATAAAAAATTTCATCCTCGAAATTCAAATAAAACAGAGAATGATAAAAGAATCAAAAATCAAGAGAGAACACAAACAAGCTTCCACGTTGCTTCGTTGGGACACCACGCTTCCGCTGCACACTCTGATCTCTGCAACCAGCTTCAGAACGTAATGACCAATTCCAAGAGACAAGGTCAGAAAATAAAATAAGAAGAATAAGAATCAATATGGAATCAAGATTACTCTAAAGAAGAGATGCAATCAGAGATATCGAAAGATCAAAGAGATAGATTTTCAAAGGGAGGACAATCAATTCTCAAGTGGACTCAATATCATTGTGTGAATCCTATATGTATACGGCAGTGCAATTATAGCTCGTTCAAGTTATCAGTAAGAATCAAGTCCGTTTTATGTCGAACCTGGCTCTGATACCAAGAAAACCCTGTCACGCCCCGCTTCCCAAAATACGCTGGAGCGGAGACGCGACACGAATCGGCGACGTATATACGCGAGGTCAATACCCCACGTATACACGCTAAGCCTAAATTAACCTGAACAAGCTATAAATCTGAACCATAATAATCAATGATCACTGCAATAATACATATAAAGGCTACACATGATCGGAACTGAAATAAGGAATAGAATAGAAGTCAAGTGTGATATACATGAATCAAAGAATAATAGCAGGAATAAAGAAAGGAAAGAATACCAGAATCAAAAGGGAGAGAGAGTCCAGCTCCTCGCAAGGCGTACAGTCACATCGAACACCTGCACAATAGAACAAGCGTCCAATAAACACTATACCTAATATATGCCCTTTAACCTCAAATATAACGTAGTTCAACTGATCAATAGATCAAATCAAGTCACAGCATAAGTTATACCTCAACTAGTCCTGAATCAATAGTGGTAAATAACTACACATGAAATGACACTAATCAATACTCTAATCAACAAAATAAATAAGGTGAATGTTCGCACATGACTCATAGAGTGATACAGGTATTCACACTGGTAAAATAAATCAAATAGTCACATGAAACGATAAAAGTAAAACACAATACATATAGACAACGGTAAATAAGGAAATGAGACAAAAGCAAACACTCACATAGTGTATTACACAGGGGGACGCGGGTTTGAGAGTGAGACGCGGGGGTCACAGACGCGGGAGTCGCGTCGCGTAGAAGTCACAAAGGGGAGGTTCGAGACCCGCGTTCAAGTTATAACATGAGAAGAACGCGGGCGCGGACGTGGGTTCCGCGTCGCGTTAACACGAGAAGAACACAGACGCGGGCATGAGCTCCACGTCGTGTTGACACGAGAAGGACACAGACGCGGGCATGGCTCCGCGTTGTGTCGATGCAAGAACGCGAAGGCCGCGTTAAAGATTTACTTAGACGCAGGGTGTGCTCCACGTCTATCAATTAACAGTGAGAAAGAGAGAGACAAGGAGATGAGAGAGTTAGAGAGACGCAAGGATGAGGGTGAGAGGAGGGACGCAAGTTTTTGGGAGAAAAGGGAGAGACGCAAGTTTTTGGTCTCCCCAAGTTTTGGGAGAAAAACAGTGAAGGAAAGAAAAAGGAAAGGAAAAGAAAAAAGAAAAGAAAGAAAGAAAGGAAAGAAAAGAAAGAAGGAGGGAAGAGGGGATGATGGCCGGCGATGGCCGCAGTCACCGGCGGTGGCCGGAGTTGGCCGGAGAAAGCGGCCAAAGCTCCAAATCCAAACCATCAAGTGGGGTGCAAGTATAGTTCATTTTAGATTTTTGGAGTTTTGCAAAAGGAGTTTCGGAGAGCGAAGCAATAGCTCGTCGGAAAGAGCACGACGAAGAGAGGAAGATGACATGGTCGTTGGTGGCCAAGGTGGAGTATATGGTGGTGGGGAAGGTGGTGAAGTTGGTGGTGGAAGTGGGTTCCTTGGTGTTTCTTGGTGGAAAAGAGGGAGAAGAAGGTGGTATGGAGGTGTTGTTGTTGTTGGAAATGGAGGAGGAGATGGAGGGAAGAAAGGTGGAGAAGTTGGTGGAGATGGTGGTGGACTTGGTGGGTGGATGGCCGGCCAAAGAGAAGGCTTGGCTGCTGCTTTTTGGGCTGCCATGGTTCGTTGGCTGCTGTTGGAGAAGAAGGAAGAGAAAAAATGGAAGAGAGAGAAGGAGTGGGGGAGTTTATATAAAGGAAAAGTTTAAGATTATTACAAGTTGCCATTCCAACTAGTGAGACTTGCGTCTCAATCTCCCAAACGCAACTCCTAAACTTGCGTCTAGGCCAAAAAGAGCCAAACGCGAAAATTAAAGCCGCGTCCAGCAGAAAACGCGAAAGTCGCGTTAGTCAGAAAAGACAAGAAAGCATGGTTGATAAGATTTAGAATTGATCTTGCAGGACAAGCATTAAATGCAGTATGGAGAGCCTCCCTGCATTAAATGTTGAACCCAGATTGGTGAAACTCTCGTCTAGCGAGGAGAGAGAAAAATGAAAAAAGAGAAAAGTAAAATATCTGGATAAAATTCTAGTATCTGGGAAAACACCGAAAACTCCGGAAAAGTCCAAAAAATGAAGTAGTTTGGAAAGCTTTCCAAAAATTCTCAAAAATAATACATATTATATAAAGATTTTTGGTGAAATCGGTTTTCAAAAATTCAATCTCATTTTCGAAATAAAAATCTTGAAGTCAACCGTCAATATCGGGCTATACCGGGTCGGCCGGATTTTGATAAAATCTGAAAAATCTCAGAAAATTTCAGAAAGGAGAAAGTATAATTCTAAGAAGAAATATGAAAGCGGAATCTAAAAATTTGATTCCAATTGTAAACTAAAATTCCTGGAATCAACCAGTGACACTGGCCGACACCAAATCCAGTAGAATTTCGATAAATTTAGAAAATTCTCAGAAAAAGTATTTAGATAGAAAATGTGATTTTAAGAAGTTACAGGAAAGCCGTTTTTAGAATTTCAACTCCATTTGTAAATTAAAAATCCGAGAATCGAGCAGCAGCATTGGTCGACCCCGATTTTGAAGATTTTCAATTTAATTCGAAAAAATTCCAGAAAATCATGAAAAATCTAGAATATTAGAAAATGATATTTGAAACTGAAATCGGTCAAATCAGAATAGCAAAAGATGAAATCGAGCTATACTCTAGGATCAGGCTCCCGGTTCAGACTAGGGCTGACTCCGAGTTCACGAATCCAGATCCAAGGCAAAACGATCATATAAATAACTCATAATACAAAACAAATACAGGAAGTAAATCAAAAAAATACGATCAGAAAGTACGAATACGCAACTAGGTACGTATTCCGGGAGCAGGTGTTACAATGTTCTTCTTAGTTTCAAAAGAATCTAAAAGGAAAAAAAAGAAAACTAGAAGTAGAAGAGGTAGAAGAAGATGAAAATGAAGATAAAAACACAATGAAGTGGTTTGGAAAATGATTTCAAAAACAAAGTAAAAAGGAAGGAAAACTCATGGCTAAATTTACTACTAATTGCTCTCACTAATCATGCCAACCTCTTAGAGTGATAGGTGCCGCACATTGGATCCTTAACATTCACTAGGCTTGACTTCAAGGCATTCAAAGCATGACCCATAAGATTGTTCTCCATATCAAAACTTGATTAATAAGGTGCAAGATACAATTAATCTATCAAAACTTCAAGAGAGAAAGCATAAAATAAAGTAAATTTGCAGGTTAGTTTGTTAGCAAGTTAGGAGTTAAAATCCATCATCATGAGTCATCAATGGCTCTTGCAAGAACAAGAGTATGATTAGTGGGTTAGTAGTTAGTTAGCCATGAAGAAGAAACTAGCTAAGCATCTAGAAAAAAAATTAAAGAAGAAACAATGAAAAGAAAGGAGGAAACTTTCATAGATTGTTGCATCTATTACAATAATTCTCTCTTTCTTTCATGAATCTATCTCTGGTCTGATTATAGATCTATAAAAAAAAGAGAAAAATACAAGAAAAAAAAGAAAAAAAGAAAATCCTAAGCTACACTGAAGAAGAGAGAAAACCCTAATATTGCTCTCTTCCCCGAATTCTGGCTTATCATGCAGTATTTATAGACAATGGGGACGTAGGAGGTTTTGTTGGACGAAGAGATAAAAATCAAATATCAGGGAACTTGGCCCTAATACTACCGGGATCTGTGGCCTGGGCTGCGAATCCGAAGCCAGATCAGGGCCCAGTGACCTAATCCTTTGGCTAGCGTTTCACCGAACTGCGATATACTCTTTATATGCTCAATTTCCTGATTTTTGTGCTGAAATTCCAGCAGATTGGGCTTCAAGTGGGTCTTTATTTTGGGTTCTTCTAAAAAACCTTGGCCTTCAAGAAATCTTCGAAATTGTCCCAAAAATAGCAATAGTCATCCTATATTTTCACTTTGCCTTCTCCCTGTATTTATCTGTATAAAAAAGACAGAATCGATTATTAACAGGTTTTATTTATAAAAACTGGTAGGAAAATGTGATAAGAAAATACATAATTTATGACTAATCACATCCCCACACTTATCTTTTGCTCGACCCCGAGCAAAATAAGAAAAACTAAACTAAGAAAGTTATTACACTACTTTTGCAAGTGACACAACTGCATTGAGCGTGCAGCAAGCTTTTAAACCTCTAAGTCTCCTCTAGAGGAAGAGTTATACTCTCCTGAGAGTTTTCAGTGGATTACACCCACAAAATCTATAAAGAAAGAAAACAAAAGTTAGTATTTTCGAAAACACATTTTGAAAGAGAGAAAAATTTTGAAACATTTTTGCAAAAATTTAAGCGATCAAAGTCTTAAGTTAGCTTAAAATTGTTCGTCCTTAAATTTAGTCTATATGCAAAATTTTGTTATAAATTTAAGGTAAAAATTCAAAATTGAATCGATTATTTGATCTTTCATAAAATCTAGATAATATGACCTTGTGTTAGTACGAAATTCACTGATACAGAGACCCAAGGATGAAACTAGAGAGTCCAATAGAGACTACACATCATATCAAAGAATGTAGCAAAGCTTGAAGATCAAAAATCAAATTAAAATAGCGGATTCGTCGTTGACTACGGCGGATTCACCGTTGACTGATCAACCAGAAGCCACCCCAGATTCCTACAGGAGTTCAGACTAGATATGTTTTAGTATTTTAATCATAACTTTCGCTAGAGAAATTCAATTTAGGTGATTCAAGATGATAAGAAAGGAGGATTGAAATGGATACAACTTTTATTTTTACAATTTTTTCCAATTCAATCCTTTGACTATCCGTTTTCTATAATTAGTGTGAGCTAGCTGCAGTCCAATTCAAAATCAAAGTACGACACTAGTTGAAGTTGGATTTGGAGTTCTTCTTATATCCCTTACTGGAATAGGTCTCTACGGTCTATAAATACAGCAGCAATCTCTTGTAATTGTATCATCTCATCATAAAAATAAATTTTGTATTAGATTTTTAGGTTTTAGTTCTTAAATTAAGTTTTGACTTTTTGGAGAATTCTTGTGCTTTAACGTGAAGAAGATCGATCAGCAAGGAGCCATCATCTAGTTCATCTAAATTGGTATTTTCTAACCTTATTCTTCTTCTATTTAATGTGATGGATTGTTGACACTTTAAAAAAGACAAGATTCTTACTGGCCTGAACAATGTCTAAACTTGTTGACATTTACAAAAGACAAGTGACAGACAAGCTGACGACCAGTTTTTACTCATCTCCGAGGGACAAAGCAATAAATTGGACTCTACTGATCCAGTGAAGCAGACAGTGAGACCAGATTATCTCTGAAGAGACCTAAGCAGGTCTAAGATGCTAGGTTAGCTTAACACTTAGCATCACATGAGCCCAAGGGGATAGCCTCGCCTGAGAGGCTAAGATTGCCTAACTTCGCATTGAAGCAGTTCAAAGCTCCATCAGTGAGCTAACTTACAGTTTCGCCTGAAGTGCCCAGTTAACTCCGCAGAGAGTTAGCTTCGCTCGAAGCCACACGCAACTGCGCAGAAGGATGTTCGGTAGCTTCGCCACAGATGTTATCTAGCTCCGCTGAAGAGTTTTCTTCTGACTTCGCCAGATGCTCCTTCCAGCTCCACTGTGAGCTCGACGCGGCAGCTCCGCTGCGGGTCTGTCATGGTCAACCTTTGACCAATTAAATCTCCAGATGAGATCAAATCAATTCAAAATCAAAATCAAATCTTATCAAGATCAAATCTGAGATCAAATTTGGCAGTTGTTTGCCATAATCTCTTGACTCTCCTTAAACAAGTAAGAAGATCAGGGGAGATCTTTCAATTATATGGAAAGAATCAAAACAGATCAGGAGATCGACGCTACCTGCTACTTCTAACTTCACAGAAGCTGATTCTAGCCTCGCAGCAAGGCTACTTTCCAGATTTAAACAGATTGACTCAATCTGTTTTCAGATTTTTAAGGGACGATTATATCCCTGCTCTCCCTATAAATAGCCCACCAGGGGCACAAGGAGAAAAGACCACCACGCAGAGCGCAAAACCATCACGCAGAGCGCATAAACACCAGGCAGAGCGCACAAAGAGATGCACAAGGCACAGAGGCTGAAAAATAGAGAAAGGCTAAACAGAGATTTATTCTCTTGCTTTCAAGAATTCAGAGAATTACTTCTCTAATCAGGGTGCTGATACCCTAATACCTTTCTTTCTCTCAAGGAATCTCCGGAACCAGGCGAGAAGGAATTCCCAAGTAGAGGTAGTTTGAGAAGTAACAAGAGGGTTGTACCAACCTTCTGTTCTCCGATTCCCCGAACCAGGCGAGAAGGGAATCCTATCGATCGCATCGTCAAAGGGACAAAGTGGTCGCGCGCTGACCAGACTCCTATCGGCACACTTCTCCAGAATCTCCGAGGAGATCTACTTGTAATCTTTTGTGTTACTTGTAATTTAGCTCCTCGACACTTTTTTGTAAGTTTTCCCTTTGCAAAATCAATAAAAAATAAGATGGCGACTCCGCTGGGGACTGATTTCTCCACTGTTGAGAATCAAGTGTTGCAATGCGACGAACAGACCTTCGGGTCTATCTCTGAATTCAAGGAAGCCGATGTGGCCAGAGCCCCTTTGGCTAAGTCTTCAAAGCAAGTCTCTGCGGAGACAGATAAGGCTCTCTGCGAGCCTACCACGGTCCTCTGGCGCATCAAGGAAGCGGGCCCACAATACAAGGGTCAGAATCTTCAGCCCGTCACCTTCGAGAACCTAGTCGTTCACTTTGACCAAGGAAAATTCGAAGTCCTCTCTGGGGGTGGTCTAATGTTCCATGCACAGAAGCATAGAAAGGTCTCCATGACCATGGTTTCGATGCAGAAACCGGAAGCAGAATCCTGCCAACACCCCTCAGACTCGCGTGTGGCTAGTCAGGTTCCCTGCGAACCTAGGTCTCCTTTGTCAAACAGATGTGGAGACCAAAGCAGAAGGCTCGGTATGAAGCTGCGATTGTAGCTGCGCCACAATCTCATCTCTCTCGCAAAGGAAAAGGCAAGATGCATGCCTACTCCAACGAGATTGTCAGCCGCGAAGTCACGGCGACCATGCCTTCGCCTAATCCAGGAGCAGTAACTCCTTGCGCCAGCCTCGTTCCCATGAGCGAAGCTACTGTACTTCAGTGTACGCACGATGTTCATAGCCGCGAAGCTGGAACCAAAGCACCACAGTGTGCTTCATTCTTCGGTTCTTCAAGTACTAAGCTCGCTATTCCCAGCGAAGCTAAGAGATTGTCCCTAAGTGCTGATAGCGGTGCTTATGCAGCTTCAGCGCCCAAGGGCGTTTCCAAAGCTTCTAGCCGCAAATTTAGAGCCAAAGCACTATCCAAGGCTAATCATCTTCGCAGCAACATAGCGGATAAAGCACCACAGCATGCTTCGCTCTCCAGTTCATCAAGCGCTAAGCTCGCGCTTCGTAGCAGAGCTAAGGGATTATCCCTAAGTGTTGACAGCGGTGCTTATGCAGCTTCAGCACACAAGGATATTCCCAGGGTCCTTAGCCGCGAAGCTAGAGCTGAAGCACTATTTAGTGCTAATCCCCTCTGCGGTGATAAGAAGAACAAGACATCATCCTATGTGCAATCCAACAGAGCCTCTGCGCTGGATCGTTTAGGCCCGACTGGGTCTGACTTGCGGGAATTCTTGACAAACAAACGGAAGTCAGAATCTTTCCGAAATACTCCCCCTATTGTCGACAAGTGGGATGTCAGTTGGTGACAGCCCACTCAGTCCATTGCTGGCTAGAGCCAATCCCCGCCGCTCCCCTAGGTTGACGGTCGGTTTTTGATCGACTGACGGTGCAAGCTCCGGTAAAACATCACAAAAGGAGCATACCACGAGATCTGCCCTCTGCGTCCGTTAGCATGACTGGAAGAGGACGAGAGCTACACAGGGGCAGATGAGCATCCCATGACACTCCCTACAGTTCCCCAGATCCAGATTATAGCCCAGGCTTAGGCGAAGTCTTGGCACATGAAGAAGGTGTTTTCTGAAACACCAGATCTAGGGTTGCAATACCCTACAGTTATGAATAGCCATCTTCCTCA
Source organism: Agave tequilana (assembly GCA_038442645.1). NCBI lineage: Eukaryota > Viridiplantae > Streptophyta > Magnoliopsida > Asparagales > Asparagaceae > Agave > Agave tequilana. The sequence continues at coordinate 139,106 of JAVJIF010031772.1, forward strand.
ATTGCGGTAGCCTCACCAGAACCAAAAAAAGGATCAGTCCAATGGTCCGATGAAGAGGATGAAGATAGTGGATATGCCTCTTCGGCGACAGTCAGTTCAGTGCGAACGGACAGAGTATCAGTCAATATGGCTGAAAACAACGATGACCTTCATCGACGTTTGGAAGCTCAGGAGCAAACTTTCAAGACCCAGCAAGAAACTTTGAACAACATTCAACAGATGCTTGCTCAACTCCTCAACAACTGGAATAATAATGATACCTGGAGTAACCATGATGAGGAAGAACATCTTAGCAATGAACAGCCAAGGACGGAGAAGTCGAAGGAGGGTTCTTCTTTGGACGCTGAAGTCCTTAAAGGCATCTAAGCTCAAATCTCATCCCTAGCTCAGAGGGATGAATTAAAGAAAGTAGGGCAGTCCGTCCTTACCCGCTGGAGTGGGATTCAGTACCATACCCACCAAAGTTCAAACCACCAATGTTACATACGTACGATGGTAAGAGCTCGCCAAACTAGCACATCTACTATTTTCGATCTCAGACTGGTAATGTTATAGACAATGATGCTATCATGGCTAGGCTGTTCATTGGCACCTTAAAGGGGGTAGCATCGACTGGTTCTGAAGTCTCCCTCCAGGCTCCGTCAATTCTTGGATCGACCTGAAAACCCGATTTCTTTCTCATTTCTATGAAGACGATACCGAGGTAACCATGGACAAGCTCCTCTCTACCGTACAGAAGAAGGGCGAATCTGTCCGTGACTACATTGAAGGTTCAGAAACTTATCTCTGATGTGCCCAGCAGGGATGCCATTACCCATGCTGTTACAGACATGTAGGCACAACTTCTTAGACCAAGTAGAGGTTCGCATGGGGTCTGTCAAAGCCCATACCTGGAAAGAACTGGTCGAGCAAGCTGAGATAGCCAAAAAGTCGGCTAAAAAGTTCGAACCATCCAACCCTAAAGGCAAATGGGGTATGAATAATAAAGGACGTGGCGATATGGCACAGCCTTCTCAAGCCAAAGGAAAGAGACTATGTCCGTAGAATTGTCAGGGGATGTTCAGTCCAAGGCCAAGAAGAGCGGCTTCAATAATCAGGAGTCTAAGTTTCCTCCGAAACAGTACTCCATCAAAGACGATCAGGCGGCCACAATATTCCATTTACTCCACAAAGGGAATAAATTGAAGCTGCCAGATGCTCGACGCCCCAGTGAAATAGGACGTACGAACGATCCCAAATATTGTCTCTTCCACAGGATGATTTACCATCCTACCGACAAGTAATTTGTCCTCAAGGACAGAATTCAAGCTTTGATTGACACCGGAGTCCTGACACTGAAGTCAGAACAAAAGAAAGTCACTATAAATATGGTGACCCTCGAGTTCGGCAAAACCCCAAAGGTCACAGTTCCTGACGGGACTTATCCAATCCCTGCACCACGGCTAGAAGTCAAGCATCCTTCAGCTAAAACTCAAGAGCATAGGGGTCTTGTTCCCTTGACATTGAAAACATGAAAAATCATGTGGATACACCCAGACCTTGTCCAAGACGAACAATGGAATTCAAAGAAGTCCAAATCAAAGGGTAAATCTTACAATGTCATCTCCATCCTGCCAAAATTTCACATCAGCTTCTCTCAGTGATTCTGAAGGGAAAAAGCACGCTTGCACGACGCAGGCTGATGTACCTCAGCCAACAGGTACTCGATCCGAAAAATCATACTTAAAACAGTATGAGAAAGCTATTGACGAGACACAACAGCAAACGACGTCAGTACAAGTATCGGCATCCGCTTCGGTTCCAACCAAGGGAAAGGAGAAGCCAAAGGAAGTCCGGTTTGACCATGTCCTGAAGAAGCCTTCAGGCCCAGGGCTTGACACGCCCTTTCGTTTTGACATATTGGCTCAGCTGGCTAATATCCCGGCTCGTATTACCATACACGAGCTCCTTCATCTCTCAAAAGAGACAAGAGAAACACTCAGAGATGCACTGGCTAATTCAGAATCATTCCTGACATATATACCGAAAATCCCTAACGATGACGCTCAGTCTTCTTTCCCTGAATGCCATCATATACAATCAAAGGTACCTGCTATTACCTTCACAGCGGAAGATATGCTTCTCAAGGATAACAAGCATGATCGACCTTTGTACTACACTGGATATATCGGTTCAACATGCATTGAAAGGGTACAGGTTGACCCAGGGTCTGCACTCAGCATCATCCCCAAAAGGCTCCTATACTTCCTCGGTATACCACTATATAGGTTGTCTGCAACCACCACTACAATATACGGTTTTAATGCCGGGAGTAGTCATCCACTTGGGAAAATTCGACTCCGTTGCCGAATCGGGAGCCTGAAGCCGGAAGTAACGTGCTATGTCATTGACGCTGACACTTCATATAACTTGTTGCTTGGACGACCGTGGATCCACGCCAACTGGATCGTTCCCTCCACTCTGCACCAGTGCTTCAAATATGTTGAAGATGACGCGACAGTACGAACTGTCTTCGGTGAGAAGCAACCATTCAAAGGGGTGGAAAATTACTTCACTGACGCTCTCCTGTATCAAGAGACCAGTGAAACTTCGAAACAACCATTTCCGGATGATGATAATAGTGGCAATGAGGCGGATTCAGAATCTGAAGCAGACGTGCCATCCATTTTGATTAATGAACCAATTATAGCATGTCTCAATCCCCAATGTAACGCTCCTTCTGAAGATGAGGGCGAGTGAGTAATTAATGATAATATTTCCTTTGATTATCCTGTGAGTGTTGGGTTGTTTGAATCCATTATGGATAGTGTGCTACACATGCCTTTACATAAACCAAGCGCGTCCAATACACCCATGGAATCTGTAGAAGGGGCCGTTTTAGTGATCCCTCCATCCAAAAAAGGTCAGTCACCGATAATTTTCGGTAAAGCCCAACCACGAGGGTCCATAGTCACAGATTCAAGTTCAGACTCAGACACCCCACAGTTCTTCCACTATGCCCGACCAGCACGCCATATGATGAAAAAAATGGGTTACAACCTAAATCATGGAGAGGGCCTGAATTTCAGAAAAGGAAAGCGTAGTTTGCTGCGTAACTTTGTGCCAAAAGAAAACCTGCAAATTACTATGATAACGCACGTAGGGGGTTGGGATACGTTACACCTACACCACCAGCAACGGTTCAATTTAGGGAGGACGAACCAATTCCATCACATTCTGCCTCTTCCTCCGAGTGGGACTCAGATGTCAGTGTGGGAGTAATGTTCGAGAATCTCACTGTTAATATGACTTCAAGCAGTCAATTGGAGCCTGTGGAAGCTACTGATGAGGAACCATAGGCTCAGCAATTAGATCTCCAATGGGAAAAGCGATTCGAACTGCGCGAACCACCTACCGAGGATAAGGCGATGCAGGTCAACTTGGGTAGTCAAGGTCACCCTAAACCCATCTTTATAAGTGAGAGCTTATCACTTATCGAAAAGAAGAATTAATAGCACTCATAAGAGAGTATATAGATGTTTTTGCATGGAACTACGAAGACATGCCCAGACTTGATTGACAAGTAGCCATGCACCGTCTAAATATCAGATCTGACGCCAAGTCAGTCAAGCAGCAACAACGTCGGTTTCGCCAGAACATTATGGAGGCTATTGAAGCCGAAGTTCATAAGCTCATTGCATGTGGCTTCATACGGAAAGAACAGCATCCAGATTGGGTTGCTAATATCGTTCCCGTCCTCAAGAAGAATGGGAAAATACAGATCTGCATCGACTACCGTGATCTCAATACAGCTTGTCCTAAAGACGAATTCCCACTGCCCATCACTAATGTCATGATTGACAATACCTATGGATTCGAAAGAATGTCTTTTATGGACGGCTTTTCAGGGTACAATCAGATTAAGATGTATCCCGACGATGAGAAGCATACTTCTTTCCGAACACCATTGGGGTATACTGCTACACTGTGATTCCCTTCGGGCTAAAGAACGCCGGAGCAACCTATCAGCGGGCAATGAGTACAATCTTCCGCGATCATCTCTGAAAAATTGTAGAATGTTATGTCAACGACATTGCTGTCAAAATCCGCAATAAGAATGACCATCTTCGTGACTTGAGAACGATGTTCGACATAATGCGAGCTCATCAACTGAAAATGAATCCGACAAAATCCTTCTTGGGGGTTTCGAGTGGCAAGTTCCTTGGATTTATTGTTACATCAAAAGGAATTCATCTTGACCCAGACAAAGTCAAAGCCATTCAGAGCATGCATCCACCGAGGAATCTCAAAGAGCTTAGAGGCTTGCAAGGTAGACTGGCTTATATTAGAAGATTCATCGCAAATCTCTCAGGCCGCTGTCAACCGTTCACCCGACTCATAAAAAGGGTGCTTCCTTTGTATGGGATCAAGCTTGTCAGGAAGCTTACGAGGATATCAAGAGATATCTCACAAAACCTCCAGTCTTGGTAGCTCCCACATCAGGAAAATCATTCTTTCTTTATGTGAAAGCTATGGACCATTCTCTTGGTGTCCTGCTTGCTCAAAAAGACGACAATGGTCACGAACAGGTCATTTATTATCTGAGCTGGACTCTGATAGGAGTGGAATCTCGCTATAATCCTATTGAGAAGGAGTGCTTAGCTCTTGTCTTTGTCGTTCAGAAGACACGACATTATTTGGTTGGCCAAACCATACATGTCATCTTCAGAGTGAATCCTTTGAGTCTTCTCATGACAAAGCCAGGATCATTGAATTCAAAATTAGCTAAATGGCCGCTTCTTTTGTCTCAATACGACATGATCTTTATCCCTCAGATGGCGGTTAAAGGCCAGGCCCTTGCAGAGTTCTTGGCTGCTCATTCAGTTCCGGAAAACTCAAAACTTCATGAAGATATTCCAGATGAAGTCTTCGAGTCTAATGTAACTTCAGTGGATAAAGTTTGGCAGATGTTCTTCGATAGAGCATCACGAATAGGCCCTAAAGGCAGGATCATTGCTGGCGTGGGGGTTGTGTTTATCTCTCCACAGAATCATGTCCTTCCTAGAGCATTTTCTCTGACGGAATCATGCTCCAACAATGTAGCAGAATATAATGCTCTACTCATTGGCCTTCAGCTCGCCCACGGAATGGGGGTACGCTATCTTGAAGCTTACGACGATTCAAAACTGATTATCAATAAGGTTAAAGGCGAATATGAGGTCCGTCACGAGGATTTGGTGCCTTTCACACAGTCATCGAATTGGCTAATCTGTTTGATGGCTTTTACATCGGGCACGTATCTCGATCTCAGAATACTAAGACAGATGCTCTTGCTGCATTAGCAACAACACTAGCCCTGCCAGTCGACACCGAGTATCACCTTATAGTGGCAACTCGACACCTTGTCTGCTCTAAACATATGTTAAGAACCAAAGAGGTTTATAATATCTCGACGGAGCTGGAGCCGAGAGACTGGCGATTCCCTTTCATCGACTATGCTCTACATGGTCTGCTGCCAGACCATCCTAAGGAATCGGCATCTATCAGACGAAGGTCTCTCCGTTTTTACTATGATCCAACTCTGAAGACACTTTACCGTCATTCATATGACGGTGTCCTCCTCCGTTGCCTTTTAATTCAGAGGCGCAGGAAGTGCTTAAAGAAGCACACGACGGCATATGCGAAGTTCATCAGCCAGGTCCAAAACTTAAAGACAGATTGCATAGGCTTGGATATTATTGGCCAACCATGATAGCCGATGCCATCTAATATGCACGAAGGTGTAAAGCATGCCAAATTCATGCGAACTTCATACATCAGCCCTCAGAGTTGCTCCATCCAACTGTTGCTTCATGGCCATTTAAAGCATGGGGAATCGATGTCGTAGGGCCAATTAGCCCCTCTTTAACAAAAGGTCACCGGTTTATCCTGGCAATAACCGATTACTTTTCAAAGTGGGCAGAAGCCATACCACTGGTTGAAGTCAAAACTTCTAACGTGGTTAATTTCATCAAACACCAAGTCATTCATTGGTTTGGTGTCCCTAGGCGGATCATCCATGATAACGGTCCCCAATTCATAAGCCATGTATTCTATCGATTCTGCGATAAATACCGAATTCAGAATGTGACTTCAACTGCCTATAATCCCGCCACTAATGACTTGGCGAAAGCATTCAACAAGACGATCATCAAGTTACTCAAAAAGTCCGTCTCCTCGAATAAGCGAGATTGGAATGAAAAGCTCGGTGAATGTCTTTGGGCCTACCGAATCACGATTCGGACCCCGACAGGCAATACGCCTTTTTTCCTGGTGTACAGGTGTGAAGCAGTCATACCGTTGGAAATCCAGATGCCCTCACTACGAGTCGCTTTAATGACTAAGATCACATCAGAGGACAACGATCGGTTGCGTCTTCAAGAGCTCGAAGCCTTAGTGAGAAGCGGTTACAAGCTCAACAGGCATTGAGTTATATCAAGCTCGGATCTCAAAAGCCTTCGATAAGAAGGTCAAACAAAGAGTCTTCCAGAAAGGAGATTTGGTTTTAACCGTCAGACGCCCGATGATCATGACGAACAAAACCAAAGGCAAATTTCAGCCTAAATAGGAAGGACCGTTTGTAATAGAAACAGTCTATTCAAACGGAGCATATCGCCTTATGACTTCAGATGGTGATTTACTCATGATGCCAATCAATGGTAAGTTCTTAAAGAAGTATTATCCCTGATTAAGGATCCTTCTCATGATCAAGTTAACATTACACCTCTGATCAAGACCTTTAAATCTAAGGTACGCAGAAAGAGCGCCTCTCTCTTCCTCCAAGTGAGATCATACAACCATAAACCGGTAGGAACCTGGTCATACACTGGTTGTCTCAAAGGAGAATCAAGGTTACATGCACTAACCACATGATCCAACACCTTTAACGGTTAAGGATAGAGTAAAATGTTGGCCTTTAAGCCCAACATATGTTCTCGACAACTCATCATGCTGAGGGAAATAGCATGGCTATCCTGACTCAAACGGTAGTTGGTAAAGGCATATCAAACCCGTTGATGATTGGCCAAAACAAGGTACAATGAAGTTCTTGCACAAAAATGAGGTGTGAAAGAAATGGTTAATGGTTTAGAGTTCACCTTTGATCTTGTTTACTTCGAATATGTGATTATTATACCTTGTTCCAATCTTTCGTTATAGCATATAGCTATACCGAGTCGAACCACAAGGAGAGCAAGCGTAGAAGCTTCACGATACTAGTGAGACAAAGAAACGATACCTCTTCTTTGTTAATTACACAAGAGCAATATACAAGAAGTTGTGGATTGGTGGTGCATTGTGAAAAAGAAGTGAAGTGAATGAAGTGTGATGAAGTAAAGAAAAGATAAGAATGCTAGAATAAGATGTATAAACTCTTTTGATTGAAAAGATGCATGGCTAGCATTACTACACCTTCTTGCTAACATACTAACTCTATTGTTGATTGCAAGATTGCCTCATCAAGAATCATAGGCAATTTAATATAGCTTGCATGTGTAGTATTCCTTCTTGAAGACTAGAGTTCCTTTTAGTTAGTTAGCTAGAATCCTCTTCTTGAATCTTAGGTCCTTTTACTAGATGAACATTGAGGAACTATAGGCATGATACTCATTTAGTGCAAAGGTAGAAGAATCAAACTCTTTTGTACATTCAAAGCTTAACTACAAAGTTAGCTTGAAGTACTTGAGTTGATCTTGCTACACAAGTGACACAACCATGGTAATCCATCCTTTTGATCCAATCAAAGACTCTTTATAAGAGACACACAATTCATCTAGAGATCTAGCAAGCAATCACCAAAGGATACATCCAAACTTCATTGGAATTTACAAGAAACATGAAATTATGCAAGCATTGAAGTTTACAATCAATCAAGAGCTAGTAGTAGCTAGGTGAGTCTTAGCTAGCCATGCATTCAAGAAATTAGCCCTCCATTACACTAACAAACAATCTATAATTCTCCATGAAAGTAAAGATCTAATCAATTAAACTAAAGCTAGAATTAAATGCAAGAAATTAAAGCATAAGAAAAGAAAGCATACTCAATTCTAGTAAAGAGAAGATGAGAGCTCCATTGAATCTTTGCTTCAAGATTGTCACAAGTCTTGATTACAAACTCTCAAAGTGAAGAACTCTCTCTCAATTTAGGCTAGAAATCAAGGAGGAAGGAGAAGAGAATTAGAAACCTAAAACAAAAATTACACAAATCCAAATTTTTCTCTCTCTCTTCACTAGAGCTCACGCAGGTCTCTGCCCAGGTATTTATAGGCAAATTTGAGAATCTTCTCGAATCCTGACCGTTGGCACGAAATCCGAGGCTCAACGGCCCTCAGATTGCCGCGGATTGCCGCGGATCTGCCGCCAGATTTGGGCCGTTGGCTCGGATCTTTCTGGTGAGATCTGGTGGTTAGGTTGTTGGCCACGTGGGATGGTTGGATTCTCCACTTGGCGCGCAGATCTTGGTGAGATCTGATTTGATCTTTTGGCTAATTATGAATTAACCCCCTTAATTATTACTAATTAAGGTAGTTAATTACTTCTCTTCTTTAAAGTGGAGATCTGCAAAATTAGAGAAAACATGGGTTAAAAATCATATTTAATATACAATATGCAAAGTTAAAGGTGGTATAAAATGCAAATATGTGTAACAATCACACCCCCCATACCTAGCTTTTGCTCGTCCTCGAGCAAAAATAAAAGAAAAAGAAAGAAAAATAAAATCCTAACTAATTATTACACCACTTTCGTAGGTGACACGATTGCACTGAGCACGTGCAACAAGCCGTTAAACCTCTAGGTTACCCTAGAGGAGGAGTGTTGTCTCCTGAGGGTTTTCAGCGGATTACACCCACAAAATCCATAAAGAAAGAAGATAAATGTTAGTGTTTTGAAAACGCATTTTGAACAAGAGACTAGTTTATGAACTATTTCCGCAAAAATATAAGTGATCCTAGGTCATAAGTCCACCTATAATCATTCTTTCTTAAACTAAGTCTCCATGCAAGATCTTGTCTTTAATTAAGGTAAGAATTCAAATTGGATTGAATATTTTATCTTACATAAAACCTAGATAGTATGCACACCGTGACAGTGAAGATTTCTGGGATTTCAACTCCAACTATAAAGCCATTTATTTATTTATATATATATATATTTTTTCTTTTTTTTTATTTTTCTTCCCTTAGTTTAGGCTTTCTAGTCTACCCTTTTAGCGAGCCTTTAACCGATGACTCCCAAACCAGACGGTCTTAGGGCACCAGATGAGAAAACATCCCTCGGGTTTAAGGTCTCGAGTAGAAAAGGCCACGAAACTAAAGGGGATTATTTTTTATCACCGTTAGGCGTGAATAATCATGCTTCTTGAGGCACGATTGTCCAGCTTAATAAGTGAGATCACCGTTAGGCGTGAGTCATCATGCTTCTTGAGGCACAATTTCCCAGCTTAATAAGTGATCTTTTATTTATATATATATATATATATTTTTTTTCTCTCTTTTTTTTTTATTATTATTATTATTATTTTTATGGCATTTTTGGTCTTTGTTTCCATCCCAAGAAATGTGTAAGTGTAAAGTGCATACTTATCTAAGGCAAAAAATGTAAGATAAAAATATCTCCTCAATTTTACTTACTTAGCCTATAATCTCAAACAAGATCTATTACTTCAACAAGGTTTAAGATGTCATAATTAAGGCTTTCTTAATTCCTAAGATACATCTTAATTTTCTTAAAAATAGATCAAAACTTTGTCTCTTATTTCAAAAAGTTTTTATTTTTTTTATTATATTTTTCTAAAAGAAAAGTAAAATCTAAAAAGAAAGTGAAAAATCTAAAAATAAAAGAAAATCTAAAAATAAAAGACCTAAAAAGAAAGTAAAAATCCTAAAACAAAATAAAAAGCCTAAAAAGGAAAAATCCTATGTTAGTATCTACCCCCCCATACCTATCTCATGCATTGTCCTCAATGTATGCAAGATAAAATGATGCATGAAATAGGTAAAGGTAAAAAGTCACTCCCTCCTCCTCTTTGGAACCGATGTGGTGCTCGGCCCGGCTGATTGTGTCCTCCTCAATGTCGCCTCAATGGTATCTAGCCTAGAGGATTGCTCCTCCAACCTGGAAGATTGTTCCTCCACCTTCTTTCTTAGCCTCACTTGACCCCTAAAAATTTTCGGTGGAGGTCGGCTGTGAAGGAAGAGGTTCAGATCTGAAATGAAATTCTCGGGTGAGGGATGATGAGTTGGAAGGAGAGCTTTAAATAGGGGTAGGTAAAAAGGTGATGTACCAAGTTACCCGTAGGTCAAAGTTGAAATTACAACCCTAGGTCAAAATTTTTGAATATGAAAGGAATCCTAGGGAGGAAAGAGAATCCTAGGGATGTGAAATTCTTTTCATGCACAAAAAATCCCAAAAATTTTTATTTTTATTTTTATTTTTTAATTTTTTTTAATTTTTTTTTAATTTTTATTAACAAAAAGAAAATATTTACAAGAGAAGTCCCAAAATGATAGTCAGGAGAATGCATGGGAAAAATATACAGATGGAAAAATGTCACAAATAAACTGGGTCGGAAAGACCCAATTCGTGAACATCGTGTGACAAAGAATCTGTGGTAAGAAATGGCTTTAAGCGTTGTCCATTCACAGTGAATATATTGCCATTAGTTGGGTCAAGAATCTCGATAGCTCCGTGGGAAAAGACAGTCTGCACAATAAAAGGTCCTGACCACCTGGTACGCAGTTTACCAGGGAAAAGATGAAGTCGAGAATTATATAACAGAACCTGTTGACCGACAGCAAAAATCTTCCTGTGAATGGCTTTGTCGTGAAACAGCTTGGTCCTGTGCTTTGTGATCCGAGCGTTATCGTATACCTCGTTTCGTAACTCTTCCAGCTCGGATAGCTGTAGCTTCCTGAGAACACCGGCTTTATCCAAATCAAGATTCAGTTGCTTTAAAGCCCATAGTGCACGGTGTTCTAACTCAACAGGCAAGTGACATGCTTTCCCAAATATAACTCGGTACGGAGACATACCAAGGACAGTCTTGTAAGCGGTCCTGTATGCCCATAAGGCATCAGTCAGTTTGACGGACCAATCCTTACGATTCTGTCCTACGGTCTTTTCCAAGATGAGTTTTATCTGTCTGTTTGTTACCTCAACTTGCCCATTGGTTTGAGGATGATAAGCCGTGGACAATTTATGAGTAATGGAGTACTCCGCATCAAGGCTTCAAAAGCCCTATTGCAGAAGTGACTCCCATTGTCGCTCAATATCGCACGGGGGGCTCCGAAGCGTGAAATGATGTACTCTCTTAAAAATTTAATGACAACTTGGTTGTCATTTGTTCGTGTAGGAATCGCTTCAGCCCACTTAGAAACATAATCTACGGCTACCAAAATGTACTGGTGACCGTAAGACAGAGGAAAGGGTCCCATAAAATCAATGCCCCATAGGTCGAAAATTTCGACTTCCAAGATGGGTGTGAGGGGCATCATGTTCCTTTGTGTAATCCGACCCGTCATTTGACATCTATCACAAAGCTTGCAAAAAGTAAAGGCATCCTTAAAGAGAGTGGGCCAGTAGAATCCACTCTGGAGCACTTTTTCCGCAGTTTTTCGTGGACCAAAGTGTCCACCGCAAGCTAACTTGTGACAGAATGTCAAAACGCTCTGGTGTTCATCCTCCGGAAGGCATCTGCGTATAATTTGGTCAGGACAGTACTTGAATAAATACGGTTCATCCCAAAAGAAGAACTGCATTTGTCTCAAAAAACGATGTTTGTCTTGTCCTGACCAATGGGAAGGAATTTGCCCGGTAGCAAGGTAGTTTACTATATCAGCATACCAGGGCTCTCCACTTATCACAAAGATGTGCTCGTCAGGAAAGTCTTCATTAATCGGTATTTTCTCATGAGGAGCGTTCGGAATTCTTGACAAATGATCCGCAACCACGTTCTCAACGCCCTTTTTATCTTTTATCTCCAACTCAAACTCTTGCAAAAGAAGGATCCATCGAATCAATCTTGCCTTTGTGTCCTTCTTTTGCATCAAGTACCTCAGGGCGGAGTGATCAGTAAAAATTATGGTCCTGGACCCTAGCAGATATTGGCGGAACTTCTCTAACGCAAAAACGACTGCCAAAAATTCTTTTTCAGTGGTCGTGTAATTCAGTTGGGCATCGTTTAGCGTTCTGCTAGCATAGTATATTACGTGCTGCCTATTTTCAATACGCTGTCCTAAAACAGCGCCTATCGCAAAGTCAGAGGCATCGCACATAATTTCAAATGGCTTGGTCCAGTCCGGTGCAGATATGATCGGCGCAGAGACAAGTCTATTCTTTAGCTCTTTCCACGATTTTCGACATTCTTCATCAAAGATATAGGGTACGTCTTTTCCTAAGAGATTTGTCAAAGGTCTCGCAATATTGCTAAACCCTTGAATGAATCTCCTATAGAAGCCTGCGTGCCCTAAGAAAGATCTAATGTCTTTTAAACATTGCGGTTCAGTGAGCTTGGTGATAACTTCCACCTTAGACTTGTCTACCTCGATTCCAATGCTTGATATCTTGTGTCCTAGTACAATTCCGTGCTTGACCATGAAATGACACTTTTCCCAATTAAGTGTCAAATTCTTTTCCATGCATCGTTGTAAAACCAGTTTTAGGTGGTACAAGCACTGCTCAAATGTATCCCCATATATTGAAAAGTCATCCATAAAGATTTCCAAAAATTTCTCCACCATGTCCGAGAACAGGCTCAACATGCAACGTTGAAACGTTGCTGGAGCATTGCAAAGACCGAAGGGCATCCTACGGTATGCAAACGTTCCAAACGGACAGGTGAAGGTAGTCTTTTCCTGGTCCTCGGGATCAATTGGGATCTGATTATATCCTGAATATCCATCCAGGAAACAATAATACTCATGCCCCGCCAATCTCTCCAGCATCTGATCAATAAATGGAAGAGGAAAGTGGTCTTTACGTGTGGCACTATTCAGTTTCCTGTAATCAATACAAACTCGAATCTTCGTTGGAAGACGTGTTTGTATTAATTCCTTATTCTCATTCTCCACAACAGTAAAGCCAGCTTTCTTAGGCACAGCGTGGACCGGACTCACCCATTGACTATCGGATATGGGATATATGATCCCATTGTCTAAGAGTTTCAGAATCTCCGATCTAACAGCTTCTTGCATTATTGGGTTAAGTCGACGCTGTGGGTCTCTTTTAGGCTTGGCCTCTTCCGTCAAGTGAATTCTATGTTGGACAATGGAAGGACTAATCCCCTTAATATCAGCCATGGTCCAACCAATGGCTTCTCTATTTTCCCTAAGCACAGTCAAAAGGTCCTCTTCTTGTTGTTCCGTAAGATTAGATGCAATGATTACCGGAAAGGATTCCTTCTCACCCAAGTACTTGTACTTGAGATGGGTGGGAAGAGCCTTAAGCTCAGAAGAAGGGACTGGATCTATAACCGGTTGCTCATGGTGCAAGGGAAGAATAGAAGTGAAATTAGTAGTCCTTTCAATATCTGATCCAACAATCTGATCAAGAGTTAGGTCGTCAGATTCTAACTCAAATTCTTCTTCAGATTCATATTCCATCTCCTCCACATGTTCGCTCGTTAGTCCTTCTATTAAGTTCACATCAAAAGAGTCATTCTCCACATCCCTTGGCTGCTTCCCCAGATGGAAGACATTCACCTCCTTCGTCATATCTCCGAACGTCAACCGCATTGATCCATTTCGACAATTTATGATAGCGTTTGCGGTTGCTAAGAAAGGACGTCCGAGAATGACAGGTGTTTGCGCTCTGTGATTATGTATGGGTTGTGTTTCAAGAACAACAAAGTCAACGGGGTAAATGAATTCCCCACCCGTATTAAAACATCCGTAATTTCCCCCTTGGGAATCTTAACAGAGCGATCAGCCAGCTGAATTGTCATTTGGGTTGGACGAAGGTTGCCCAACCCTAACTGCTGGTACACGGAAAAAGGGAGAAGATTGATGCTAGCGCCCAAGTCTAGCAAAGCCCTATTTACTGTGGTCTGCCCTATGATACAAGAGATGGTAGGGCTCCCTGGATCCTTGTACTTCACAGGGATTGGACCATTAAGCAATTCACTCAGGTTGGAAGCCAAAAAGACTTTCTTAGGGACATTTGCCTTTCTTTTCTTAGTACACATTTCTTTCAGAAACTTGGCGTATGATGGGACCTGTTAAATAGCATCTAAGAGAGGGACATTGATCTGTACTTGATTAAATATCTCTCTTATCTTCTCCATGTGAGCATTATTCTTATGATTTATAAGCCTATTTGGGAATGGGGCCACAGGCTTATAAATTTGCTCATCAATTTTCCCTTTTCCTTTTGACTGGGATGTGGAAGGTTGTGAACTTGATGAAGGATTATCTTGCACAGGTTGAACTGGAACAGAGGTTGATGGTTTTGACACAGATTTTGGAACAAATTTTGGAGACTGATTTGAGACCTTGTTGTCTACATGTTTTCCAGACCTAAGGATGTGAATGGCTTGACATTGGCTTTGGCTAGGTCCTAGGTCTTCGACTTCATGCAGAGGAAAATGGGCTCTGGGATTAGGCACAGGTTGGCTAGGCAGCATTCCTTTTTGTCTTTCAGTCAAGGAATTAGCCAACTGTCCTATTTGGATTTGCAGTTTATTCATATCCTGCTGCTGATTGTTCATCATTGCAGCTTGGGTTTTAGACAAAGTCTCAATCATTTTCTCCAACTCAGAGATTTTCTTATCTGAAGGATTGGGTGGTGGATGATTCTGGTATTGGGGCTGATAATTTGCTTGATATGGCACAGGATTTTGGTATGTTTGGAATCTGGGTGGACTCTGATATGAATTAACATTTGGTGGGTAAGTCAGAGGATATGCCTGAGCAGGATATTGTTGATGTGGAAATGGTTGTCTTGGCTGCTCATGACCAGACTGACTCCAAGAGAAGTTAGGATGGTTACGCCACCCTGGATTGTAGGTCCTGGAGTAAGGATTGTATGAAGGTCTGGTATACGCGGCATTTGTACTCTCCTGATAGCTTTGAGAATGATACACTGGACACTCTTCCAACACATGAGTTAAATCATGACAGTAAGTACAACCCGGGTGGACCATAGGTGCCACAGGTGGTGGGCTGGTCACTCGTGATGGGTTGACCTGATTAACAGAATTTTCCCGGGATTCTAGCAATTCAATCCTCTTCATCAGCTGTGTAATCTTAGCTTCTGCAGCTATAGAGGATCCTATCGAGTGTAAACCAGTTCTGGAAGTGGTTGGTGTAGGTTTCTCAGGGCAAGATTCCCACTGGAGAGTTTTCTCTGTTAGAGCCTCAAAAAGATCCCAACCCTGGTCTTCATCCTTTTTAAGAAATTCTCCTTGACACATTGTCTCAAGGAGCGTCTTAGTCTGATAGTCAAGCCCATCATAGATAATCTGGCATTGGCGCCATTTCTCTATACCATGATGGGGACACAGGGCTACTAGGTCCTTAAAGCGCTCAAAGTACTTCCAGAATGGCTCATTGGGTTCTTGTTTGAATTGCATTATATTTTTGCGCATGAGGGCTGTCTTATGGATTGGGTAGAATTTTTTAAGGAAGACCTTAACGAAATCATCCCATGAAGAGATAGAGCTGACAGGAAGACTGTACAGCCACTTCTTTGCAATATCCTTTAATGCAAATGGGACGAATCTAAGTCTTACAGCATCCTCTGTCAACTGGGAAATCCTCATCATGAGGCAGACTTCTTCAAACTCTCGTATGAAGATATAAGCATCTTCAGACTCTAATCCATGAAATCGTGGAAGAGTGTTTATAAACTGGGGTTTCAACTCAAAATTGTTTCCATTAGTGTCCGAGAGGAGAATACAAGAAGGAAGTGATGTGCGGATAGGATAGAACTTGTCCTGCAACGATACGTTGTTCGTCATGATTGTGTCGAGTGGTGGTGTATGTGGCAGTGTAGATGTTCTCACTAGCCTAGCAGAAATTGGTTCCCGATACCACTCTCGCATACAAATACACAATCAACGTGCACCTTTCACACAGTCGAAAAATGAAAAATAACAATCAAGAAAAAGAAAAAATCAATCCAAGCTTCTAGGTTCCCTGAATCTAGACGACTCCTAACTTTAGATCGTCCACAGGAGGTTTGGCGCAGACCGTGACTATAAGCGAATCAGCCAGGAAAGGTCAAAGTTGTTGGGAGGTTTTCCGTCCGAAGACGTTCCTTAATTAAGTAACCAACAACCTTCGGGCTTTCGGCCCTTAACCCCTTTCCTAGACACTGATTATACAGAAGTCACTTTCCAACACTTTTCCCCCTTAGGAAAATCTCCTAAGTGAGTCCGGATGTCCCTAGGGGCCAACGTCTAGCAATTTTTAATTAGAAGCTTAGGATAGTGAAAGCGTGGGGAAATGGTTTGTGGGCTAAGGAAGGGGTGATGAAATCCCCACCTTATCTTTGTTATGGGTTTTGCCCTTAGAGTTGATTCGTGCAAGTGTACGATGTAAACAAACAAGGATCACCCAAAGCTCAATTAAATCAAACAAGAGTGAGTCCTAGTCTATATGTAATGCTTTACGTACCTTGTCCCCCGCACTCTTCAACAGTAAATGGAAAGTAATTGAAAGACTCGTGCCTATAATGCAAGATGTCTAAACAATTTTTAACAATTAACACCAAATCTTTTACTGTTGATTAGCAAATATCAGGTGAAGAATACAAGATTTCAGATATATGAGCAGCAGTATTTTGCAGAGAGCAAAGCCCTGCAGAAAACAGG
This sequence comes from Agave tequilana, assembly GCA_038442645.1. NCBI lineage: Eukaryota > Viridiplantae > Streptophyta > Magnoliopsida > Asparagales > Asparagaceae > Agave > Agave tequilana. Next base: position 155,931 of record JAVJIF010031772.1, read on the forward strand.
TTAGTAGTGAACTCCTCTATGCCGCGTTTCCACGGCAAAATCTAGGAAAACGCGGCACTTTGGAGGGATCCTGGTCTCTGCTTTCGAGAGCAGAGGCCCAGGTCCACTTATATGATTCTGCTGTGCAAAGTTTTCTGAATCTTCAACCTGTACCTGCAACAGAGAAGATATATCGTTTAGTTTCTCACTTGTAAAAATACCGTTGCTCTCCCAGCAACGGCGCCAAAATTGATTGGCCAAAACAAGGTACAATGAAGTTCTTGCACAAAAATGAGGTGTGAAAGAAATGGTTAATGGTTTAGAGTTCACCTTTGATCTTGTTTACTTCGAATATGTGATTATTATACCTTGTTCCAATCTTTCGTTATAGCATATAGCTATACCGAGTCGAACCACAAGGAGAGCAAGCGTAGAAGCTTCACGATACTAGTGAGACAAAGAAACGATACCTCTTCTTTGTTAATTACACAAGAGCAATATACAAGAAGTTGTGGATTGGTGGTGCATTGTGAAAAAGAAGTGAAGTGAATGAAGTGTGATGAAGTAAAGAAAAGATAAGAATGCTAGAATAAGATGTATAAACTCTTTTGATTGAAAAGATGCATGGCTAGCATTACTACACCTTCTTGCTAACATACTAACTCTATTGTTGATTGCAAGATTGCCTCATCAAGAATCATAGGCAATTTAATATAGCTTGCATGTGTAGTATTCCTTCTTGAAGACTAGAGTTCCTTTTAGTTAGTTAGCTAGAATCCTCTTCTTGAATCTTAGGTCCTTTTACTAGATGAACATTGAGGAACTATAGGCATGATACTCATTTAGTGCAAAGGTAGAAGAATCAAACTCTTTTGTACATTCAAAGCTTAACTACAAAGTTAGCTTGAAGTACTTGAGTTGATCTTGCTACACAAGTGACACAACCATGGTAATCCATCCTTTTGATCCAATCAAAGACTCTTTATAAGAGACACACAATTCATCTAGAGATCTAGCAAGCAATCACCAAAGGATACATCCAAACTTCATTGGAATTTACAAGAAACATGAAATTATGCAAGCATTGAAGTTTACAATCAATCAAGAGCTAGTAGTAGCTAGGTGAGTCTTAGCTAGCCATGCATTCAAGAAATTAGCCCTCCATTACACTAACAAACAATCTATAATTCTCCATGAAAGTAAAGATCTAATCAATTAAACTAAAGCTAGAATTAAATGCAAGAAATTAAAGCATAAGAAAAGAAAGCATACTCAATTCTAGTAAAGAGAAGATGAGAGCTCCATTGAATCTTTGCTTCAAGATTGTCACAAGTCTTGATTACAAACTCTCAAAGTGAAGAACTCTCTCTCAATTTAGGCTAGAAATCAAGGAGGAAGGAGAAGAGAACTAGAAATCTAAAACAAAAATTACACAAATCCAAAATTTTTCTCTCTCTCTCTTCACTAGAGCTCACGCAGGTCTCTGCCCAGGTATTTATAGGCAAATTTGAGAATCTTCTCGAATCCTGACCGTTGGCACGAAATCCGAGGCTCAACGGCCCTCAGATTGCCGCGGATTGTCGCGGATCTGCCGCCAGATTTGGGCCGTTGGCTCGGATCTTTCTGGTGAGATCTGGTGGTTAGGTTGTTGGCCACGTGGGATGGTTGGATTCTCCACTTGGCGCGCAGATCTTGGTGAGATCTGATTTGATCTTTTGGCTAATTATGAATTAACCCCCTTAATTATTACTAATTAAGGTAGTTAATTACTTCTCTTCTTTAAAGTGGAGATCTGCAAAATTAGAGAAAACATGGGTTAAAAATCATATTTAATATACAATATGCAAAGTATAAAGGTGGTATAAAATGCAAATATGTGTAACAATCAGTTGACAGCTGAGGATTTGCTAAAAATCCTAAGGGACCAGTTCCCATTTGATTCCCTCTCCAAAATCACTTACCAATTCTCATCCATAGAATGGTAAGACCACATATAAAGATCTTTTTCCATCCATTTCGCTGTTAAGTTAACATTAAACCTATGACAGTGATTTTCTCGTTTCTCTCTGCGAAAACGAGACCCCTTCCATGCTATGTTTAACAGTATACCTCTAGCATCCATCTCGCTGTTAAGTTAACATTAAACCAATGACAGTGATTTTCTCGTTTCTCTCTGCGAGAACGAGACCCCTTCTATGCTATATTTAACAGTATACCTCTGGCATTCATTTCGCTGTTAAGTTAACATTAAACTTATGACAGTGATTTCCTCGTTTCTCTCTGCGAGAACGAGACCCCTTCCATGCTATGTTTAACAGTATATCTCTGGCATCCATTTCTCTGTTAAGTTAACATTAAACTTATGACAGTGATTTCCTCGTTTCTCCCTGTGAGAACGAGACCCCTCCATGCTATGTTTAACACTACACCTCTGGCATCCATTTTGCTGTTAAGTTAACATTAAACCTATGACAGTGATCTCCTCGTTTTTCTCAGTGAGAACGAGACCTTTCCATGCTATGTTTAACACTACACCTCTGACATCCATTTCGCTGTTAAGTTAACATTAAACCTATGACAGTGATCTCCTCGTTTTTCTCAGTGAGAACGAGACATTTCCATGCTATGTTTAACAATATACCTCTGGCATCCATTTCGCTGTTAAGTTAACATTAAACCTATGACAGTGATTTCCTCGTTTCTCTCTGCGAGAACGAGACTCCTTCATGCTATGTTTAACAGTATACCTCTGGCATCCATTTCGCTGTTAAGTTAACATTAAACCTATGACAGTGATTTCCTCGTTTCTCTCTGCGAGAACGAGACCCCTTCATGCTATGTTTAACAGTATACCTCTGGCATATCCTTTTGTCAAGTTAACATTACACCTCTGACAAATTGCTTTCTGAATTCCTACAAAGTTCCTTTTTGTCACGTTAACATTAAACCTCTGACATTTGATCTTCTATGGAATTCATTTCCTAACTCCCCAGCAAATTCTTGAGTCCCACTCAGTCTTTGGTGGATTTTTCGGGTTGTCATGTTAACAATATACCTCTGACAATTCCTTCCAAATCCCGACAGAATTTTGAGCTTGGTGGCTTCTCAATCAGTTATGTCATTGCGACCTTTGAACCGACAGATAGTCAAGTTTCATCTTTCAGTCCGGCAAGGACTATTTCTTTGTCATCATATGACAGAATTTTGAGCTTGGTGGCTTCTCAATCGGTTATGTCATTGCGACCTCTGAACCGGCAGATAGCCAAGTTTCATCTTTCAGTCTGGCAAGGACTATTTCTTTGTCATCATATGACAGAATTTTGAGCTTGGTGGCTTCTCAATCGGTTATGTCATTGCGACCTCTGAACCGGCAGATAGCCAAGTTTCATCTTTCAGTCCGGCAAGGACTATTTCTTTGTCATCATATGACAGAATTTTGAGCTTGATGGCTTCTCAATCGGTTATGTCATTGCGACCTCTGAACCGGCAGGTAGCCAGGTCTCATCTTTTAGTCCAGCAAGGGTTATTTTCTCAAATGGCTGTAATACAACTTGAAAGCGAGAATTCAGAAGATAAAACAAGTTGGAAATACAACAGAGGAGTCAAAACGAAATTACTTTTATTGATTCCGAAAAGAGAGATACATGAATAAATAGATTACAAGATATGAGGGTGCTTCATAGGACTTGATCCGTCCTTCAAGAGTGGCCAGCCTTGTCTTCCTATCTTCAGCAGCCCTGATAAGCGCCTGCGACCTTAACTCGGCCTCATTAAAGCTTGCCGTCTGGGCCAAGCGAGCTTCAACTTCAACCAAGGTTGCCCTCTGAGCTAGCTCTTGCCGCAAGAGTTCATCATTCTGAGCCTTAAGCTATTCAAGCCGGGCAGTCTCTTCAAGACGCACTGGTTCAGCCTTGGATAAAAGAAGATTAGCCTTTCTGATCATCTCCTTGGCCTTTTCAATTTTGTCCTCAGCATCAAGAAAAGCACTGCTAGAAGCGTCTATGGCATCCTCGAGCTCTGCTTTCCTTGTCTCCAAGGATTTCAAATCAGAAGAAATGGCCTTAGCAGCTTCCTGAGCGGCAAGATGAGCTTCATGCAGCTGAGCAACAAGGTGCGCAAGCTACTCGTTAACTGAAGACTCCAGATCTGAATGGCTAAGACGGCGCCATTCGTCTACATCCCTCTCGAGTCGGTCCACCAGAAGCTCCAATGCAGCGGCCTGGTCATCCCCTCCAAAGTCTCGGATGCTGTCAATACTTCGGGAGAGGACCACCTTTAAAGCAGAGAATGAGGTAGTCGAACCCTTCAAGATCAGAGCAATGGATCGCTTTAAGCTCTTATAAAAGCTGTCGACTAACTCAGCCACAAATTCATTTTCGGCCTCAATAACTTCTGGCAAACGAGCAGCCCCTGAAGACAAAGTTTCTACTGGCTTTATTGACATTATTGTGGAAAGAATAGCAGAAGCACTGGCTGTAGCAACATGAGGGGTCGTCGGTGATCTCGGAGGAGTCCTCATTGAAACCAGTACACTAGGCACAACCGAGGTAGGACTAGTGACTATTTTCGGGAAAGCTAGCTCAACCACCAGTGTTGGAGAAGTAGGACTGGTAATCACCTTCAGCTCCGCGCCTGGCAAGATAGGCGGCACCGGAAAAACTGATCGCATCTCACTCATTGATATAGTTGGGAGTGAGGTTGGTTCCATGACTGTCGTCCCCTCAATCCCCTTTCCTCTGGCTGGTTCAGGCTGATAAGAGGGCAGGTCGTGATACAAAGCATCCAACTCAGCAGTATCTGCTGTGGTCGAAGTACTTACTTCACCCCTGGTTCCCTCAGGAAGATTGGTTGGCTCTTTTGAAGTCGATGCACCCAGAGGCGGAACACCTACAACAAGACTTTGTTTAGGCAAGGCATGACGAATAGCAGGAGTCAAAAAGTCAAAACAGTACCAAAAGATGGTGTCGTCTCAATTTTCTTGACGGCTGCATCAGTCCCTGTAGGCTTCATTGGAAAATCCTTGGCGGAATCAACACGAATGGCCGGCCCGCCTTCGCTTGCCGAACCCTCCGTGGTCCACCCAAAAGAGCTAGAAGCCGCTGGACTTCCTTTTGAGGTCCCAGCGCCCGAAGGACCTATATCAGTCGCATCACCTCCAGACTCCTCCGAGACTGCAAAATAGCCAGCTTCATCACCTTCTCTATAAGTGAACAGGGGATCATAGTGCTCCCCCTGTTCTCCGGCAGCTTCAGCTCTCGGGCTTCTCACCGCTTCAATTCCTGAATCATAAAACAAGCCATGAGCTGTCTGGGACAAATAAGAAGTATATTATAAGAACAGACTTGATCATACCCAGGTCCGGAGCAGTTTTACCAGTAGTCGGCCTGGGTACCGACAATTTAATAACTAACAGGACAGGAGGAGGAGGCGCTGCAGATAATTCGCCCTCTGCAACAACCGTAGGAGCGTAGAGACGAGGCTTCTTCACTACCCACTTCCTACGAGATCCACCTTCCCGCTTTCGCATGAAGTGGACGTCAGCATCTTCTTCCTCCACTTCTTCCACATCAGCATGTTCTATGGGGGCCGTCCCTACCCCACCAGAAGCAGCGGTCGGAGCCTCAGCACCTGTATCCGCTTCGAAGCGAGGACTTCCCGCATCTGAGGCTTCACTGTCATCAACAGCAATGAATTCCCCGAGGCCTGGAACGCGGACCCTTTTACCCTCGCTCTTCTCAGTGACCTTCCGCTTCAGCCGCTGAGAAATTAACTTCACACCAGAGGAATTAACAGAAAATCTAGTGTGTGTGGAGTTTGAAGTTCTATACCATTGGCAGAATCCCAGGGTCGTCAGAAGGTTCGGAGTTCTTAGCGGCATGCACAGCCGCGCCTCAGTACAGCCAGCAATGAAGAACCGCCAGGCATGAGCTCCATCGATGAGGCTCCCTGTCACGCCTCGCTTTCCAAAATACGTGAAAATGGAGTCACGACGAGAGTCGGCGACGTATATACGCAAAGAAAATACCCCACGTATACACGCTAAGCCTAAAGTAACCTGAACAAGTTATAAATCTCTACCATAAATCAAAATCACTGCAATAATACATATAAAGTCTAACACAACGATAGCATATGAGTAAGAATAAGGAATGTGACAGGATGCGATATATGAATAGAAGTGTAGGAATACCGATAATCAAAGGGAGAGACTCCAGCTTCTCAAGGTAAATATGATCCTCTCCAAATACCTGATCAAAAATAAATAGCCCTGGATCTGGATATGCAGATCCAGGGGTCAGAACTCCTAGTGAATGTATAAGAGAAAAAGGGAAATACATGCGAATATAAATGTGAGCAAACTAGGAAACACATATGATGGAATAAAACAGAAGTAACATATGAAATATGGATAGAAAATAACAAAGCCAATCAATACAAAATCAGATGTCCAATCGGGTGTCAGGTGTACAGTCAGTTCGTTGGTATTATTAGATGTTTACAATCAGTCAATATATCAAGTTCAGTCTACAATGTCAATGTAAGATTTTCAGTTTGTTATTTATTATGTCAGCGAACACCAATTGCCACCTGTAATAGACGCATCCCATACTACGCCTACTACACGTGTCAATCAGGGTCCTAAGTTATTGAAATTAGTGGAAGAGATATTATCCATGCTTTAGGTGGGTTCCGTACATACCCGAAACCACGGCCCAATCACCTGGCGCTAAACCAGGTCCTACCGCTAGGTAGTCAATAACAATAACAATAACAATGTGTCAATAATAATGACAATATGAACAATACGGGATGTCAGTCCCGGAACCCTGCAGTGGAATCGTTAGTCGGCTGCGCAACCTGTACCCTAGGTCCACCCAAAATACAGACGCTGTCTCCTCCATCAATTTTCCCAATCCCAGTGTAAGTTGTCAATTTATATTATCATTTATAACAATCAATATCCATGTCATTTCGATTACTGGGACGATACAGTAACAATAACAATATCAATGTAACAATAACAATGTGAACAATATTACCGTATAAACGGTAGAACAATAGAACAATGTATATGTTACTGTCTGACAATATTTTCCCAGTAACTTTTAATAACCTGAACCGTATGTTTATCAGATAGGTATCATATATAATCAGTGAGGTTACTTAAGTGTATTATAATGTCTAGGATCAAGAATATTATGCAAAATTTATTAAAAGAGATAAAACATTCACGAGTCAATTTATTTTGTATTTTATACATGTAGACATGGACTAGTAACTAACAAGCATGAAATGTAATTGAGTTTGAACAATTATTTAAATGTAAAATAATATTCATTAAAATAGACAGGATAAAACAATTACGTGAAATAAAACTGAAATAGTAAATGAGTAAACAAAGAACACTCACCTGAGATCGTCATGGGTCCGAATATAGAAGTGGCAAATCAACTCGTTAAATTGGATTTCGCGTGCTCCTCAATCTCTAACTGCTCCTCAACCTCCAAGCGGTTCTTCCGTCATGATCACGAACAGTTCCAAGAACGGTGAAGGGATGAGGATGAATGATGGATTTGGATTTCTTTGACTGTCGTTCTTTCTTTTCTTTTTTTTTTTTTTTTTGACGAACAGGAGAAAAAAGTTAGGATAAGATCTTTTAGGATTTTTAGCAATCAGTTAGTTAGGATAAAAAATCTAGGTTATTAAGATAAGAGATCTCTAAAGATCTCTTGAGATCTTTCAGTTAGACATTTGAATTTTTAATTTTTGACTTTGGTTGTTTTAAATAATTTAGCTCTCTTACTTAACCACACGCCAATGTGGCATTATGGTTTAGGCATTAGGATTTGGCACAAGGGAACAGAGTTCGAGACTTGGCAAAAGCAAATATATATACTTATATTTTTTTGTTTAAACTTTATTTATTTATCTATTTAATTTATCTTACTTTATTTTTGGATATGAGTAAATGGGTTATGGTTTATTAAATAATTGGATTATAGGTTGGACAAGAAGATCATTTAGAAATAATACCAACAGTAACATAATAATAATAATAAGGCTAATCATAAGGTATAAAATATAATACATACATATACTAGTATGAATATAAATCAAAAATATACACACTTAATATGTATGCACATATATTTATACACCTGTATAAAATAAATTAATCAATAATAATAACGAATTCTACATAAAATTAATAAGAGTAGAAATACAGTATTATTAGTTAGGGGATATTACACTCCCTGTAACGCCCCGATCTCGGCGGGTACGGAGACGTTACTGCGACGTATATACGCAGGTCAGAAATACCCTCACGTATATACGCTAAGCATCAGTACAGGTAAGAATCAGAGTACGGAAGCACGTGGTGCATTATACATTCCAACCAATGAGTACAATTACAAAGTTATCACCAGATGTGACAAATATTATAAGAATATTACATCACCAATATGGCGCAAATACGAGAATACAAGGAGATGTACAAGTATGAACAGTACAAAAAGAGGCTCAGAGTCATAACAAGAAAACTCTAGAGCCGAACAGGGGGGCCTGGAAGGATGGAGCTTCAGACGGTCTGCTGGGGATCCACGCTTCCGCTGCGCCACTCTGATCAGCAACTGGGAGAGTCCACACGCTCCAAGCTCCATGACCTGGACATGAGAATCTAGAGGAGTCAAAACTCCCCGGCGAGTGGTGATGCGAAAGCCAAGTGGCGAGCATAGATAAGCATATGTGTATCGATAAATCCAAGTCATAAATATGCATTGAAAATCGTGTCGTGAGTATCAGCATACAGGAACAAGTAGAGAGGCAGTAATCGATATCAAACTGGGAACATGTATGATATAAGGTGATAAGAGCAGGAGATTGGTGGAATAGAATACAAGTGGAAAGACAGGATATGAACAGGTATAATATAATAATCATAAAACCAGAAATCCGAAGTAAAACTCGATGAAAGCAATGGTGGCGAGACAAGTGGTATAACCAAGTTCGTGGAGCAACATAACAAGTTATTATCTTGGCATCTTATTATTATTACTCGTCTGACCCATATATCTTGGTATGTGTCCCGGTGTACATCTCAACACACATACATCCATATATAAGTAAGTCGAGGTTGATTATTGGAAGCTGATGAAGAACTGATAGCTCCTACTTATAGTAGTTCCCGTCCGCTCAGGACACAGCCATTGGGGGCCTTAAATCCCCCCAACACGCATCTTCTGGGGGCCTGAAATCCCCCTAACACGAATCGTCAGTTTTGTATTCCATTACTATAAGCAAGGCATCATACCGGCATCCATCACTTCCTCCCATTCCCCGTGCAAGTTATCCTTTTATAGCTTATTAACAATATTATCAGATTTCGGGAATGAGTAGGATCATAACTGGTCATAACAGGAGTACATAACAAGCATAACGGGAGTTCATAACAAGAGATCAAGTACTACATTCCCGTAATGTGATAATCATGGGTAGAGAGTTAATCATAACAGGTATCAGGTTCTAATCATGGCAGTGACAAGCGATCGGGCAGGTGACAAGTTATAAGTCATGTCATAACAAGGAACAAGTGTCAAGAGATAACATAGCAGGAACATGCATCAAGTAGTAACATGTTAAGTGATACATAATGCCAATACAAGTCAACCCGACGAAGCGGGGAAAATCGAATGGAGGCGAGGACACTCGCCTAAATCTTAGAAAAATACTATGAAATCCCTGATCTCCAGAATCAAGGAACCAACGCGTAAACGCATTCAAATAAAAAGGAGAAGAGAGAATGAAGACGCGGGACTCGCAGACGCGGGAGTCGTGTTGCGTAGATGCCACAAACGCGAGATTCGAGACCCGCGTTCAAGTTATAACATGAGAAGAACGTAGACGCGAGCATGAGCTCCGCGTCACGTTGATACAAGAACGCGTGGATCGCGTTAAGGAATTGCTTGAACGCGGAGGTGAGTCGCGTCTAGCAATAGAGTAAGAGAGAGAGAGAGAGAGACAGGACAAGAGAGATAGGGAGACAGTGTACATGGAGAGGGGGAGAGAGAGGAGGAACAGAGAAAGAGAGAGACGCAGGGAAGAACAAGGAACAGAGAAAGAATGGAAAAAGAAGGAAAAAGAAGAAGAAGAAAGAAAGAAAGAAGGGAAGAAAAGAAAGAAGGAAAGGAAAGAAAAGAAGGAAGAAGGGAAGGAGGGAGGATGGTCGGCCATGGCCGGCGGTCACCGGCGGCGGCCGGAGTTGGCCGGAGTTGGCCAGAGACCGGTAGCCCAAGCGATATGTGGGGGTGCAAGTCTAGTACAAAATGGATTTTTGGAGTTTTGGAAGTGGTGTTTCAGAGAGCGACGAGTAGGTCCGTTGGAAAGAGCACGCCGAGGAGAGGAAGATGTCGTGGTTGATGGTGGTCATGATGGTATAGGTGGTGGTGGAAATGGTAGTGAAGTTGGTGGTGAGAATGGGTTATTTGGTAGAAAGAGAGGAAGAAGAAGGTGGTGTGGTGGTGGTGTTATGGTTGTTGTTGTTGTTGGAATGGAGGATGAGATGGAGGGGAGAATGGTGGTGCAAATGGTGGTCGAGAAGAGGGAGAAGATGGCCGGCCATGGGAAGGCAAGGGGCTGTTTTTGCTGCTGCCATTCGTTGGCTGCTGTTGGAGAAGAAAGAAGAGAGAAAAATGAAAGAGAAGGAAAGAAAATGGGGTGGTTATATAATAGAGGAAAATAATTATAACAAGATTGCCATCCTTTCAACAAATGAGACCTGCGTCCCATTTAAATGATATTTGCGTCTGGCAAAGGAGACCCGCATCTAGGCCAACTAACCCAGACGCGGAGATGAAGCCTGCGTCCTGAAGACAAACGCGAGAATCGCGTTTAACAGAAAGACAAAAGTCTTGATGACTTGGTCAGAATTGATCAGAAGTGCATTAAATGCAAAATGAATGCGAATCTTCGCATTAAAAATCAGATCTGAGTCTGGTGAGACTCGCGTCTGAGAAAGGAGAGAGAAAATGGGAAAAAGAGAAAAGTGGAATATCTGGATAAAATTCCGGTATCTGGGAAAACACCGAAAACTTAAGAAAAGCCCGAAAAATAAAGTAACTCGGAAAGCTTTCCAAAAATTCTCAAAAATAATAAATATTATTTTAAGATGTTTAGTGAAATCAGTTTTTAGAAATTCAATCTCATTTTCAAAATAAAAATCCTAAAGTCAACCGTCAATATCGGTCTACACCGGGTTGGCCGGATTTTAATAAATTCCGAAAAATCTCAGAAAAGGTATTTAAATAGAAAATATGATTTTAAGAAATGATGTGAAAGCCGTATTTAGAAATTTACTCCATTTGTAAATTAAAAATCCGAGAATCGAGCAGCAGAATTGGTCGACCCCGGTTTTGAAGATTTCCAATTTGATTCAGGAAAATTTCAGAAAATCATAAAAATTTAGAATATTAAAAAATGATATTTGAAACTGAAATCGGTCAAATCAGAATAGCAGAAAGACCAAATTGAGTAAAACACTAGGATCGGGTCCTCGGTTCAGACTAGAGCTGACTCCGAGTCCATGATGCTGATTCAAGGCAAAACGATCATATAATTAATTCATAATACAAAACAAATATAGGAAGTAAATCAAAAAATACGATCGAAAAATCTGAATACGCAACTAAGTACGTATTCCGGGAGCGGGGTGTTACACTCCCCATGAAGGCCAGACTGCTGTTTAGGTTACCCATATACAGTTGGTCATACCCAAACTGACAGGCAAACCGACTCGAAACATAGGGCTCTAGGTAACAGGTGTCCCCACTTCTATACAATAAGTGTGAGGGCCGGATGCTAACCAGCCACTCAAAGATTCCCCGGCTCAATGACGTCCGCCCTTTTCCCACATCCTTGAATTCTTCACCATAACCCGCATCCCGAATATAGGGGAAGCAGCGGAAAAGGTTATAGACGTCATAACGGCACAGCAGCTTACGGACCGCAGCCACATAAGTCTTCGACCATGAACACCCCTCGAATCGACGGAGAAGCGCCATTCGAACACCTTCTGGGGGTTCCTCTCCGGCCTGGATGATGGAAGGGCAGTGAAGGGCGAACCATGCCATTAGATAAGTATATGGAAGACCTATTCTGGGGTTTTGTCCGTCACAGGGCAAAATAGTCCCCTTTCCTCGCTTCGTCGTTGGTGGCTTACAGAAAGCCTCTGTCAATGCGCGAAGGCCTCTCTGAATACAGCACACCATGGCTGGAAGAAGTCCAAGAGAACGACCATGGACTAGACGAACGGCAGGCAACAAGACAGTCGGATGAATGACATCGCCAGATGAAGATGGCACCACACATCTCTTCAACCAGACCGTCAAAAAATCAGCCAAAAGTGCCTTCCGGGAAGTCGGCCGACGAGCCTGGTAGTGGAAACTCCGAAGAATATCACCTTTCTCATAGGGGTCGTCATCTTCTTCCAGAATTAGATCCCCTTGAGAATGCTCTTACATCCGGCGAAAGATGTCTTCATCAGCAACTCCACAATGAGCCGCTTCAAGAGTATTTTTCATGTCAGGGAACAAATAATTTCCCCAGCTCTTCGAACTGCATAAAGCTCCCTTATGGCCCCCGTGCATGCTGGAGAAAATGTGGAGGTGGCACATCAACTCCCGATAAGTCTCAAATAGGGCAGGCTCCTGCTTCTCCAAAAGTGCCAATTCCGCCTCGCACGGAAAATATTCTTTGTATGGGAGAGATCCCAAAGGCAGAGCAGAGACTTCCCACATCTCGTGCAGAGTCATACCCAATTCGCTAATAGGGGTGAAGAAGGTCCCTGTACCCGGGCAATATAGCTCAAAGATGGCGTAGAAGTTCGCTACGCTCATCTGAATACCATAACAGGTCGCCCTGACGGCCTCATAAAGCCCCAACCTCTCCAGATCCTCCTCAAAATGAGCAAGGACATATAAGGTCAAGTCCCTCCACCATGCCTTGGGAGGGTGAATCCACCCTGGAGTCCTGAAATCAGTGGCTGGGTAGTTGCCACGAACCTTAAAGAATTGATTCCCAGAAGTCTGAGCCACCGCAGGGTTTTCTCCCACTGGGATGTCTGGGAGTACATTCCCAGGGTGGAGACCCAATATGCAGCGAGGATGCCCCGCTCTTGTGTAACCGGGTGAGGGAATTATCAATTTTCCTACGTGAACGGATTCAGTAGTCTGACTCACTTGCCACTGCATCTTTCGAGCCCTCGTCACGCTTTGAAAGAAGGACAAGGGAAATGCCGCTTGCTAGACGGGAGATAGAACTTCTTACCATCTAATTTGAAAATCCACTGCCCCTCTCCGGCTAGCAGCTGGCGATCATGGTCTAGCGCTCCATCTCCGAACATGAAGCCGGGCTTTCGATAGATTCTTCGGTCAGAATCTTCAAGGGGAGCAATAGTTAAGATGCTCCTCATGGTGCGTTGATCCCCATCATGAATAAGTGTATCCCGAGCAGGAGAGCTTCACTCGCTGAATAGTGAAGCCTGTCCTTGAAACTGCAGACTGACATTGCCATCTAGCCCCCTGGCTGTGCCAAAGAGACTGTTCAGAGGACCAGGAGTATAGTGCACTGCAAAAACAAAGAGAAACTATGGTTAGTTCATTAGCCAAACAAGAGCTAAAACAAGAATGAAATTTTTGTTAAGGCATAGCCTCGCTCTCCGAGCGAAGCTGGCCTAATAATAGCTTCGCCCCGAAGCTTAGCTTCGCAGCTGCAGCGTAACTCCGCACTCCACACGAAGGCAGGATGCAGGAAAATGTCAAAGTGTTAGCTTTGCTCTGGAAGCTTAGCCTCGAACAACAGAATGCGACAAAGCCCCAGGGGCTAACTTCGTCAAAAGGGTATTATTGCCTAAAGACTATTTTAAGGGCATTAAGGTCCTTTTCAGTTACACTCCAAAGGCTAGCTTCGCATCCTGTCATTCAACAGGATGTGGACCGCCTAAGGGATAGCTTCGCCAGGAAGCTTGAAGAAGGGACCCTTTAATTCTAAGATTCCCAATCAAGAAATCTAGGGAAATTCAGGGAATCGAACTCCCCAAGATCACCAGATCATGATTGATCATTCTGCGTTCATCGAAAGATAGCCAGAAATTGGCTTTAAGAGAGAGATGAAAATATCTGATCAAAAGGGAAAGATCCCTACCGGCGATCGGTCGTTCGATGACCGGAGGAGGAGAAGGACCCTCCGTCGTAGAGGTTGCGACCTCTTTTCCTGCTCGTCTCTTGGGAGCCATTGAAGAACTGAAAAGGTTCTTGGATTCTCAAACGAAGAAGAAAGAAGAAGAAAGGGCTTGTAGTGCTCTGAAAATTCAAAGAGAAGTGATGCCTCCTCTTTCAGCCCGATCAGGCTTTTATAGACTGATGATTGCCTAAATGTCGCCTCGAAAGGGGCGCAGGCAATCGTTTCAAATTAATTTGAAACGGCGCCTAAAGCGCCTTCCCGAGAAGCGCTGCTTCAGCCCCACTAAGGGCTAACTCCGCCGTAAGTCTAGTGCTGAATTAGTGCGACGCATGAATAACTTCGCTGAAAAACATGCCTTAGCTCTGCTAAAAGCGCAACCTGAACTTCGCAGAGAATTCATGCTAGCTTCTCTGGAAGCTCGTTCCTGATTCAGACAGGATCCTGTCTTTAACTTCGCATGAAGTTTAGCTCCGCCGGTCCACTTCAAGTGGTCTCGAATCGAAAAGAAGGAGAAGCAAAGCAGATAAGAAGAAAGTGAACTTTTATTGATTTAAAAGGGAAGGTACATTGATACTACTACATCAAGGTTGTGTTCCGTACAACAGAATAATTTGCTCTAAAGGCATACAAGTGGTACTATCTACTTCCAAGCCAAACCAACTGGACACGAAAGGCCTTCCTCCTGCATAAGACCGTAATCCTTCGCATAATGGCAGATTTTGCCATCAAGGAGCTGGATCGTTTTTGATGAAAATTGACAAAGGACCGGTTGCCACCAGAAAGCTAGATCTTTTTTGATGAAAATTGGCAATGGAAGGATCCGAGACCTTACAGGTGACGTCCGCTTTCCCGAAGTGGATCATCTCGGATAAGCGACTACTAGCCCCGCCTAGAAGTGGATCATCTCGGATAAGCGACTGCCAATCTCTTCCGGGAACACACATCAGCTCCCTAGTTTGTTCCTCCTGCTTAGGATTTAAAGTTTTAATTGGAAAAGCAAGAGGCAACTTTCTGGTCTCTTTCATCAAGTCAAAAGACTGGCGAACAGAGCTCACTGCAACCCAAACTGGAAACAAGTTAGCAGTAAGTCAAAAGAAAAAATGCAAGCATGATATGCTAAGGAAAATTCTTTGGGGCGAAGCAATTTATATCCGATTCAGTTGCAATTTAAGAATGGATTTCAGTTTCAGTTAAGCAGAGGGTAGCCTCACTTGCACAGTGATGATGAGCTAGCTCAGCATAAGCCAAGTCCTAGCCTTGCCTATATGACTAAGCCAGACTGATCCAGAGGGACACAGTCTTGACCCCACCTATATGGCAAGATTGGCTCAACCTTTAAGAGACTAAGTCCCAATTCTTACCTATGTGGCGAACCTAGCAGGCAACCATGCAATGATCTTCCTTTGATCAAGTGAAAATGATAGCTTCGTCGGGAAGCTGGGAAATAGGGCTTAAGCCATTCTCTATAGATCAGTCAGATACAAAATGAAGAACAAGGGAAATCAATCCCTGAGGTAGCTGATAAAGCTAAATTAAGGGAAATAAACTCCCTAAAGTCATTGGTTCATTGGTAAAGTCTCTGGATGACCGAGACTCACCAGTTCTTTGCCGGTTAATGACCAGAGTGGGCACTCCCACTATTTTAGAGATCTGAGTATCTCTCTCTAGATAATCAAGAGAAGTCATGAACAGACTGCTTCTCTGCAGAGGACCTCAAGTGTCCTATTTATAGGCCTTATGGCCTGAGCGCACCGCTGCTGCTTCAAGCATAGAAGCGCGATCGAATTTAAAGCATTTACTGAGCCTTGAGAAAAGGAATAGTCTCCCTCGGAAATGCGCAAGGGAGGAATGATTGTAGGGCCGGAAAGTTTGGTGGTCGGAGAAAGTGGTTTTAGCTGTAAAAGATTTCCTTGATTCAAGCGAAACGATTACAACCAAAAGAACTACTCTTCCCTCTTTTCCAGTTACAAGGGAGGGAGGATGTCTGAATCTTCCCTTTGTTTAAAGCTGGGTTCTTCGTGTGGCGATGGAGAGTGAATCTTGTTCTCCGTTGACCAGATGACCGTCCTGGACCGTCGGGGGTCTTCTCTTCGGTCGGTAGAAAGAGTAACTCAGCTCCGTCTACCAAAACTCTCAAAGAGGAGGTAGGCGAAGAGCGGCTAGTACTCAGTAAGCTCGCTGAAGAGTCGTGCTTCTCTCTTGATGATCCTCCTGCCTGGATTCGATCGATTTTTGATGATGCCTTATCTCAAAGCTCTCTCTCTTCAAAACTCCAATCTTCTGCCCAAGCTTCGATCCTCTCAAGGTTCTTTCCCTTCTCCCCAAAAAAAAACTCCGATCCTCTCTTCATAGCAAACAAGGCTATTTATAGGGATCTCAGGGGGTGAAGGTGCCTCCTGAAAACGCTCCCGAATGAGGGGCCACTACCCGCTACATGCGCGGTGACAGGCCCCGCAATCAGGGCAGTTGCAACTGAGACGCGGGCGTTGGGCCGAACGCGCCTTGAAGTTTGAGACGCGGGCGTCGAGCCAAACGCGCCTTGAAGTTTGAGACGCGGGCTTCGGGCCTTCACGTCTGGATGCTGAGAGGCGGGCTTCGGGCCGACGCGTCTTGATGCTGAGACGCGGGCTTCGGGCCGACGCGTCTGAACGTTGTGACGCGGGTGTAGAGCCAACGCGTCTTAATGCTGAGACGCGAGCATCGATTTCTCGCGTCCAGAGCTTGAGACTCTGCTTCCTTAATGGCTGGTCTGTTAGTCATTTTTAGACAGCCTACAGAACCCCCTCCAAAGTTTCTGATATTCCGCAGTTGAATGGGACGGATTTCGGAATACTTTGGATTTTTAGCCGTGTTCGCGTTTTATGACTGGACTGTTGATGCTTCGGGTTTGATCTTATCTGGAATTGGTCTTCGTGAGTGTACTGTTGAACTCTTTGAAGCCGTCAGAGTTGATCGTGTTTGAGTGTCTAGATACACAGTCTAGACCTCCCCGATTGCTTTTAGTCTGTCACGGGTGCGCTTTTGACCGGAGTGGTTGGTTGTCTGTTTGCGTCAGTGTACTGTTGAACTGACTTTGCAGAAGCAGGAGACTGGACGCAGGTTCCTTTTTGAAAAAGCAGAGACTGCTTTAAAGACGCGACTTCTTAGCGAGACGCGACCTTTTGGCGATGAGAACGCGACCGATCTTCATAAGGCAGACGCCATCTTCTGGGTGCATTTATGCTGACGCTGACGGGGCATGTCCACCGAAGAGCCGCGTACTTTGGGGCGTGCGCCTGTGCCATGTCATGATTACGCCGCCAGCTGGCCTGGGGAAAAGGCGAGATTTCGCCTTTTGGCGCGCGGATCCCCCGGTTCATTAAATGAACTGCTCCACGTGTCAACTTCTGACTTGTGGCGGGGTCGCGACGCATGATCTTCCCTGTTCAAACAATGATTTGGCTCCACGCGTCAGGCAGCGATTCGCTGCAGCGTTTATTGGGCCAAACGCCGCGTATCTTCGCGAATCTCTGTGCCTATAAAAGGCAACAGTTGGAGAGATGTATCTTCTTCTCCGAACGAACGCATTCTCTGAGAAAAAGAACTTCCTTCTCTTGTTCAACTATTCATCTCCTCGCTCGGATTTCTTGATATTCAATGGCTCCCAAGACGAAACCGACTGCATCGACCTCAAGGGCGACCGTCGCCGAGGCTGAGAGAGATGCTTCCTCTGCGCAGGAGGGTGTTTTTCGAGGTAAAAATGCACCTTTGGTGTGGGTTCCGCCATTAAAACATGTTCATAGAACCCTAAGGACCTTTAACACAAGATCGTGTTTGATTCTCGGACGCTGTCCTTGAGATGATAACCGGGGCGCGGGCCTGATGATCCGACGCTGGTGAACTCTGCACTCTGGGTCCTTCACTTAGAATATTTCTAATTGTGAAGGTCTCTGGACGCGATTTGTAGAACGCGGATTTGATCCATGCGTTCTGTGCCGCGTTTTGTGTCATCAGGCGCTGGCGTCCGAGTCCAAGCACTTTGAAATTTCACAAGTCTTGGTTTGCAGAACGCGGATTTGATCCTTGTGTTCTGTGTCTTCAACCGCCGATTTTGTAGAATCTGGCGTTTGAGTCCAAGTACTTCGAATTTTCATAAGCAGCTTTGCAGGTCTGGACGCGGATTCGAAAAATTCCTGCGTCCAGTATCTCTTCTGCGTTTTGGTGCAAGTTCGCAGGTCTGGACGCGGATGATAACTCCTGCGTCCAATGTCTCGGCTGCGTTTGAATTATGGACACTTAGCGTCTTCCCTTATTTTTGGCAAGGTATCTGACCAAGTGTCTTTTTCTTTTGCAGTGCCGCATGTTTCAGGTTCACTTGCCAAGATGCACCATTTCGGCCGCGTGGGTGGTGCCGACCACCGTCTGACTTTTGCACTGCGAAGGACCATACCTGTGACTGCTGACAGGTCGCCAGTTCGCAGGGAAATGATTGCCCATGTTAATGAGAGGACTTCTCGAGTGCTTATGACCGATGCAGTCTTCGCAACGGATACCCACATCAAGCTGGAGAAGCCTGCTTTCTTCTTTGGAGATCATGTCAGCGACGGTGGCAACCCCATGTATGACGGGAATTACAGGTGGCTCCGTCAGATAGGGGAGAGGAGATACTTCCTTCCAACCATGGAGAGGATGCTCCCGTTGTCTTATCTCCAACATCTGTCCGTCCTTCGGAAGATGAAGTGGGACGTGTCCCGGGATATCTCTGAGATTACCCTTGGGAATTTCAGCTCCCAGAACGTATACCGTCATGATTGCCATGACCGGGCGGTCCTCGGCTTGTTTCCTGGGTCACGCAAGTCTGAGCTTCCAGTCGGAGAGATCCCGCAGCTTGCCACCACCTTCCTCAACTCGTTCATAGAAGCAGAGGGTGATTATCCGGCCAAGTTCCATTTGCCAGGATGGGTCCACTCCACGGAGAATTCTTGGTGGGGCAGGATGGTGGGTTTTGTCCTCTCCGATCTTGGAGATCTGCTTGAGCACGTGGGATTATACTCAGCAGTCAGGGCCGTACAATGGGGCATCCCAATGAGCTCTCACAACTTCTTCGGGATCTTGGAGCGCTACAACCCTCAGACGGGGACATTCTTTACCCCGGTTGGAGAAATGGGCCTTGCACTGCATGAGTTGCATGAGGTCTCGGGGCTGGTGATGGGGGAGTTCCCTTATGAAGAATATGTCCCGACTGCTAGGGAGCTTGACCTTATAAAGAAGGATTCCCCTGAGGTGTACGAGACCTATTGGGAAGTGATGTGCCACTTCCATATTTGTGGTCAGGTAACCGGTTGGAGGACGCATGGAGTCAGGCATCTATCCTGGGCCAATTACTTATTCAGTAATGTCAGCAGGAAGGATCATTCGATAACTCGACTGGCTCCCCTCTCTGAACAGGGAGTTGATGACATGGTCGCACAAGCTTCTGAGGGCTTTTACACCACTGGGTCGAACGAGGACGGCTTCGAACCTGATACGCTTTTTGAAAGCTATCATCACCGGGCCCGGGCTTCTATCTCTAGTCGAGCGCTGTTGGCGGGCTTCTTGATGCTGTGGTTGAAGCGTTGCGTGGTACCTACACGGCCACATGAAGTTATTATTGCCGACGTGGTGTATCCAGCAGTGCTCCTGGCCCATGGCCGTCCTATAGCCCTCCTTCCGGCCGTGGCGGCTGGCATTCAGAGCGGGTTGCGGGCGCTAGCCAAGAGACTATGCGAGGCTCCAAGGACTGTCGACTCTCAAGGCAAGCCGTATGTCGATTCAGAGGGAAACCCGACGGCAAGGCGCCCCAACCCCCGAATGGAGTTGCCTTACACGTATCTCATGGCCTGGTACGTGATGCATTGCCCTTCTCTGATGACAACGGCGCGTGGGAGTAAGAGTCCTGTCCCTTTTGTGAGGCGGCTGGAAGACTCGGATTGGAGTGACACCTATATATATTATATTCGGAGACGTCTCTCAAATGCCGCCAATTACTAGCTCAACCGCTGCTTCCCTGGAATTCCTGGTGCATCCTTTGGTGAGCAATTCACTGATTCTATAGGTCGGGATGACCTCACCCAACTGTCTGCGGGAGTCTTCCGGTGGTTGATCAATATACGACCAGGATATGTGCTGTTTCGCCAAGGGACTTCCTGCATTATCGAACCATATATGCCAAGTCGTTTTGCCCGACAGTTTGGCTATGCTCAGCTTTATGTCGGCAATCCGAATACACAACTTGCCTTCAATGGGAATTTGTGCGAAGGTGCTCGAGCCTGGTATTATAGCGTGGCTGGGGGGACAGAGGCAACTTTCCGTTTGCCCGTCGAGGAGCCGAAGAACCTTACCAGCTTCACTTTCTGCATCTGGTATTCTCGGGTAAACCAGTCACCGGATTTTGCTCCTGGGTATACGGGTATTGAGGGCATTAATGCCTATCTCAAAACACATTCGGAGTCTGGCAAAGGCTCGCGCATGATCACCCAGTATTTAAAGGTCCAGAAAGAGCTGGAGAGAGCATCTCAGAGAGAAGCCGAGGGAGGCTCAAGAGAGGAGCCCCGAGTAACCCGGAGTAGAACCAAGCTAGGGCCACAGGAGGGGCCTTCTACCACCAAGGCTCAAGAATTGATGAGTAAGCGTTGTCGGGGTCCTACCTCAACTGCTGGTCCTGTTTCGAAGAGGGCTCGGAGGGAATTAGCAACAGAAGTCTCTCCCTCGGAAGGCATTTCTGCTGGAGTTGAGGACTGTCCTGAAGACCTCTTTATCATGGTTGAGGAACCGCCAGAGGATAAAAATCTCCCCAGTTTAATCCGTGCTCCTAGGTCGCACAGAGGGACCTGTAAGATTGCGGGAGAGGGGGAATTGGTTGACAAACTCACTATAGCTAACGAGGAAGTACAGCTTGTGGGAGAGAATGTCCAAATTCCAGGGTTCTCAGCTCGGCCTGAGCCTTCTTTTGCTCGTGAAGGGAGAGATAAGGCACAGCGGTCAGGGCCTCCTAGTGTCTTCATCTCCAGCGCTCGGATAATCGACCCTAGTCCTACCACTGGGGTGATTGGTGGCAAGGCTCCGGTCACCGAGGACCTTTGCGTTGAACTGTCGTCTTCCGCGTCTGATACGGAAAGCGACTTTGAAGATAAAGTCGACTACGGCGATGAACCTGCTTTTCCTGACCCGAGTAAGTTCTCACGCATCTCGGAGGGGAAAATATACGGGGGTGAATCATCGACTGCGTTACCGCCGGTTATAATCCCTGCTGAAGGTATAACTTCTTCGCCTGTCGAGGCGATAGAAACAGAGTTGACCCAGCCCAAGGGGATTGAGGCTTCGGCCGCTGAGATAACCTCGGAGGGGGCAGCTTTTGAAGTTGGGGAGCCTTCCCCTTTGCCAGGAGGGGAAACAACCATTGAGGCTGAGGAGGCTCTCACTCCGCTGGTGAAGAAGGCTACTGCTGAAGCTGGGGAGACTCCCATTCTACAGGACTCGACGCCTCTGGACCTCGAACCTAGTAAGGCAGCTCTGACTGAGGGGGCTCAGGTGGGGAGTCTGACGATCAGCACCCTTCCAGAAGGCCACACAGCTCAATCCTCGGTGGAAGTTTCTGAAGAGGTTGTGCTTACAGCTCCTTCCTTGGTCGTGGAAGCTCCTGCAGAGGCAGCGCTCCCGGAAGCGCCAATGGGTAGTCTTGTTCTTGCCACATCGACGGCTGGCACGGCTCTTGTGCGAGAAGACCCGCCCTATATCCCTTGTCCCGTGACAGAAAAAGGGTCGGGAAGCTTCTTAGGTGGTGAAGACATGGGGGATCTGGCACGTCAGATGGTGCAACAATTCTTCACCTCGATGGGATCCTGTATTGATCTCATCTTCCGTGGACACAGCACCTTCCAGTTCGCCCAGAGGCTTCTTGAAAATATGGCCGTGAGCGTCGAATTGGCGGGAGGCCCTTCACTTGCCAGGGCATGCCTGCGGGTGGTAGAGCAACTTGGAGATAACCTGCGGGAGCTGGAATTTTTGGAAGATGCTGGCTCTTCCGGTGAGGCCCAGGCCATCCTGACTAGGCTCCTAGCTGCTCAGGAACGGGAGCGACAGGAGGTGGAGGCACAAATCGCTGCCGAGATCCGCGACCTTGAATATTCCAAGGCTAAATTTCAGAAATTAGCCGGAGATTCGAGGGAATCTGAGCTTAGTGTGCAGAGCACGGAGCAAGTCATCCTCAGAACTCGGGACATTATCGCCAAGGCGGAAGCTGTTCTTGCGCTAAATGAGGAGAAACTTGTCTCCCTCAAAAAGGAGCTTGAGGAGCAACGGGCTGCTACGGCGCGAGCTGAAGAGAGTCTGTCTCTGCAATCTTCCAGGGTGGACTCTCTGCGGATGCAACTGTCTGCCAGAAGTTTCTTATCTGAGGCGGAGCTGCGGGACCGGGCTATCATGGAGGCTGAAAGGACGCGCCAGCATGAGATTCACCGCCTTAGGGAACAAATCCGTTCCTTGGTGAACCAGGACATTTAGCCTTCTTTTCTTCTTTTTTTTTTTTGAAAAGAAAGGGACACTCTATTTATTAAGAGTGTTTGTATCCACTTCTATCATTTTTTTTTTTGATATAATAGAAGTTTTCTTTGAAGCTTTTGTCCCAATTTTTTTGTCCTGTTGTGGATGAGTCCAACTCTTGATCACTAGTCGTGATTACGGAACTTAGGTAGGACTAAGTTCTTTTAATGGGACGCGGTCTTGGCGAGACGCGGCATTAATCCCACAGGGTGAAACGCGGTCATCAGTCTACCGGAACTTAGATTTCACTAAGTCCTTTTGATGAGACGCGGCGTCAATCACAAGTCGGAACGCGGTCTTCTTGATGAGATGCGGCGTCAATCAAAAGATGAGACGCGGCATTGATCTGTAAAGTAAGACGCGGCTGTCAGTCCCTGGGGTGAGACGCCGCGTCAATCACAAAGTGAGACGCGGTTCTTAGTTCATGAGAACTTAGGCAGGACCAAGCCCTTTTGACAAGACGCAGCATCAATCCATAGGGAGACGCGGCCATCATTGTTTCATGAGACGCGGCATTCATTCAGGGAGACGCGGCTCTGAATAACGCGGATCTGCTTCTGCAAAGAAGAAAGCGGATCAGGCAGACGCGGGAGACGCAGCCTTGTGCCTTTCCCTTAATTCAAAAATGGATCAAGTGCTCTCTGAGGGGACGCGACTTTGACTCGCACGGGCATCTTTCTGGGACGCGGATGTGTGGATAGTTCTTCAATCCGCGTCTGGGTGTAAACTCCCAGGCGTTACATACAGCCTGTCATAGGGATTTGGTGTGATCTTTAAACGTCAGATGCGGATTTTCCGCTTTGTTTCCCGAAGCAGTTTGTCCACGCGTCGGCTGCTGATTGGGCTTGAGTATTGATTCTCTTAAATGAGAAACCAGTGCGGGCGGTTGGAGATCAGCGCCAGCGGCGGTTCTCGAAGCAGCGTTACACGCGTCCGGCCCTTATTGGATCTTGGCAGTTGTGCAGTTATTAATGCCGGCGGTTCAGATTACGGGGCCATTAACCGCTGTTATCAGGAGCTGCCTATAAATAGGGCGCCCCTTCTCCCTTCAATCCTGCCTTTGGACTATTTTGTTTTTTGAAAGAGAGAGCGCTTTGAGAACCTTCATCTTCCTCAGCGAATTGTCTCCATGGATGAGGATGGCTCTGAAGATGACCCAGGGCTTTTAAGCTCCTGTTTGGTCTCTTTAGGAGAAAACAACTCTTTGCCCTGTGACCGCGTTTGCGTCCTGGTGCAGAGATTACAACTCTTGACAGAGGTCTCTACGGGTATGCAGTTCATTTCACCATGACACCTTAGATTTACCATGGCCTGTACCTTGGCTTCATGTCATCTGGACCCCCTCATGAAGTCTGCATTGGTGCATTCCTTCTGGAATTTGTACCATGGGCTTGAACTTCTCCGGACGCGCGTGCAGGAATCTTTGGCACTTGGCGTTGGCGCGTTTTATGGCTTGTGCCTTAGCGCGTTTCATGGCCAATGCCTTGGACGAATTCCAAAAAAGGTTTCAGACCCGCACCTTGCAACTCCTGTTCATGGAGATGGCAATTTTCGGCGTCTGTGCCTTTTCGGCGTTTGTGCTCTTTGACCTAGGCACAGAATGGGACCGCGTTTTGATTCGCGTTTGTCTCTGCTGACGCAACAGTTTGGCTTGCTGCACGTGTCATTCCTGCGTCTTGGTAGACTGCATGGATCATTCCCGCATTTGGCTGACTGCGTGGATCATTCC
Organism: Agave tequilana; assembly: GCA_038442645.1. Taxonomy (NCBI): domain Eukaryota; kingdom Viridiplantae; phylum Streptophyta; class Magnoliopsida; order Asparagales; family Asparagaceae; genus Agave; species Agave tequilana. The sequence goes on from JAVJIF010031772.1 coordinate 180,436, forward strand.
CGCGTTTGCCTCTGCTGACTTAGTTTTTCTCTGTTTACACTAAGCTGCAGATTGTTCTAATTCTCTCTTTTTGTTCCTTGCAGGCTTGCTGGGCCCTTGGAAGAATACTTCGGTCGGCGAACTCGTTCAACCTTCACCTATGAGAGAATATATTATGGTCCTCGTCACCTATAAGAGAGTATATTACATCTCTGACGAGGACCCAACCCTCGCCAAGGTCTCTTCAGATCTGGTGCAAGAGACGGATAGGCTGAGTACCGGCGAGGGTGGTCCGGCGGTTGTGGCGGCGGATGAGATCCTCTTCCTCTCCCACTCCAGAAGTCACATCAAGGACACTCCGTTGGATGGCTGCTGGGGAAAGGGATGGTGATGAAACCCCAGAAGTGACATCGAGGACAGTTAAAGTCCGTTGAGTCTTCTGCTGGGGGAAGGATCAATTCTTGAAGGAAGAGTTGCCGGACTTTTTGCTGCCGCCGGACTAAGTGGAGGGTGGCATCCTTTGTGATGACTCCTAAACTTCTGCTCTCACCCCAAGAGTGACTCCATGTTTGTTGGATAGTCTACTAGGGAAAGAGACGCGCCTGAACGAAGGGTTGCAGGACCTTCTATTGCCACTGGACCTCAAGAACACCATTGCTCTTGGCTTGGTCAGCTAGGGCGCTTTCGAAGTTGGCGTCACGTATCAAAGTGCAACCGGCTCCAATTGTGCACCTGGGATCAGATGCGGTTTCAAGGAGTGAGTACGGCCTCAGAGAGAGAGAGGGACTTCTTTGTACTCCTTAATTGTAACACTCAATCTTATTGTATAAGAGAGCGTTTTGTATCACTTTCATGTGTTTGGATATGAATAAAAGTGACACTTTTCTTTTTGCCTCTTTCTATTGTCTTGAACGTTTTGTTTTAGAAGCAAAAGAATAATTTTGGTGGACCCGCCACTTTATAAAAGAAAGTGACGAGTAGAGTGTGTACCCCCAGAGAGGGTGAACTTTTATCAAGGATTTAGGATTAACTTGATTTAAGATCAGCTGGGGATTTTGATGGAACATTGTTTATTGGTGTAATGTTAACCAACACTGCCTCCAAAATGAATTTGATACTCGGTTGGAGGAGAATATCAAATGAAACTAGACTCGTGGGGAATCTAGTAAGATTTTTACCGTTAGAGGTGTGATATTAACTTAACGGTTTAGAAGTAGTCTTGTCAGAAGTGTAATGTTAACTTGACAAGGACGTGAGTTAGAGGTGTGATATTAACCTAACTCATCAGCATCTCAGTTTTATTTGGGAAAACTGAGGGTGTCACTGTCATAGGTGTGATGTTTAACTTAACAGTGATAGAAATGCTAGAGGTGTAATGTTGAACTTGGCATTAGTCGTCTTGGCTTAAAGAAGTCAAGGAAAGGTCATAGCCATAGGTGTATTGTTGAACTTAGCAATGACTCGGATGCTGGAAGTGTAGTGTTAACTTGGCATCGTTCATCTCGGCTTGGACAAGGAAGTCGAGGAAAGGTCATAGCCATAGGTGTATTGTTGAACTTAGCAATGACTCGGATGCTGGAAGTGTAGTGTTAACTTGGCATCGTCTATTTCAGCTTCGATATGGAAGTCTGAAGAAAGGTGACTATCAGAGGTGTGATATTAACTTGACAGGCACTCGATGTACTGCTTAGAGGTGTAATGTTAACTTTAAACAGTAGTTTTGTCAGAGGTGTGATATTAACTTGACAAGGATTTGCTTGCGATAGGAGCAATTTGAGGACCTGTCATTCTATTGATGAGAATTGACAAGTGGAATTTGAGGTGCCAGAGGTATAGTGTTAACTTGGCAAATTTGAGAGTTTGTTACTCTATGCAGAGTTAACAAGCCAGGTTTGTACTCGACAAAGAGTATTCATTACCAGAGGTATAGTGTTAACATGGTAATGATTGCATTTTGTGGTCCTACCATTCTATGGATGAGAATTGGTAAGGGATTTTTGGAGGGAAGAGTGGAATCAAATCCACTTAGGATTTTTAGCAAACCCTCAGCTGTCAACGGATTTGAGGTGCCTTTACCAACTACCGTTTGAGTTGGGCTAGCCATGCTATTCCCCTCAGCATGATGAGTTGTCGAAGACTTATGTTGGACTTAAAAGCCAACATTTTCTTCTATCCTTAGCCGTCGGAGGCGTCGGATCAAATGGGGACGTGTCCCTTAGGATTTTTAGCAAATCCTCAGCTGTCAACGGGTTTGTCATGCCTTTACCAACTACCGTTTGAGTTGGGCTAGCCATGCTATTCCCCTCAGCATGATGAGTTGTCGAAGACTTATGTTGGACTTAAAAGCCAACATTTTCCTCTATCCTTAGCCGTCGAGGGCGTCGGATGTTTGATCAGAGGTGTACTTTTAACTTGATCGGTGGAAGAATGCCATCTAGGGATAGTATTTCTTCAGGAATTTGCCATTGATTGGCATCATGAGTGTATCGCCATTTGAGGTTATGAGGCGATACGATCCATTTGAGTAGACTGACTCTACTACAAACGGTCCTTCCCATTTGGGTTGGAATTTTCCTTTCGTCTTGTGCGTCATGACCATGGGTCTTCGGACGGCTAAGACGAGGTCGCCCTTCTTGAAAGTTCGCGATTTGACTTTCTTGTTGAAGGCTCTGGTGATACGAGCTTGGTAAAGCTCGATTTGTTGTTGGGCCTGAAGACGCTTGTCGTCCAAGGCTTCCAATTCTTGGAGTCGCTGTCGATGCTTCTCCTCTGTTGTCATTTCCGCTGTCAAAGCGACGCGAAGAGATGGAATTTGGATTTCCAGTGGAAGGACGGCTTCGCATCCGTACACCAAGGAAAATGGCGTGGCTTTAGTTGGGGTTCGCACAGTCGTGCGATAGGCCCATAAGCATTCGCCCAACTTATCGTCCCAGTCTCGTTGACTTTTCGAGACGAATTTCTTGAGAAGCTTGCCAATAGTCTTATTGAAAGCTTCTGCGAGGCCGTTCGCGGGCGGATAGTATGCCGTTGATGACACACTCTGGATTCTGAACTTGGCGCAGAATCTCTGAAAAGCCTGGCTGATGAACTGGGGTCCATTGTCATGGACAATCCGCCGAGGCACACCGAACCGGTAAATAACGTGATGTTTCACGAACTTGATCACGTTAGAAGATTTCACCTCTTGCAAAGGGATAGCTTCGGCCCACTTTGAGAAGTAATCGGTTATCGCTAGAATGAACCGATGTCCCTTTGAAGATGGTGGGCTGATAGGACCAACCACGTCCATCCCCCACATTTCGAACGGCCAGGTAGAGGTCGTAGAGTGGAGGTATCCTGGTGCTTGATGGATGAAATCGCCATGTATTTGACAGGCGTGACATCTTTTGGCATAGGCAACAGCATCGGCAACCATCTTGGGCCAGTAGTAACCCAATCTTTGGAGTCGGTTTGCCAGCTTCGGGCCAGGTTGATGAGCTCCACAAGTACCATCGTGGGCTTCTTTCAATACTCCTTGGGCTTCTTTTGATGAGAGGCATCGGAGCAGGATCCCGTCATGCGATCGACGATACAATGTTCGCGAAATCGCATTGTAGTAGAATTTGGAGGCTTTCCTTCGGATGGCAGCCGCCTCCCTGGTGTCTTCGGGCAAGATGCCGTACAAGACAAAATCAATGTAGTGGAATCGCCAGTCTTTAAGTTCTGGATCGGTCGACACTTCAAGTGTTTCCTTACCGCGACGATCTCCCGTTGACCTCTGGTAGTCTTCGAGGGGACTTTTTGGGCAGTATAGGTCGTGGCTATAGACGAATACCTTCTCCATTGCTCCAGCTGGAAGAGCTAAGGAGGCAGCAAGGGATGCAAGTGCATCTGCATGCGCATTTTGCTTGCGCGGTACATGGTCGATGTAGAAGTTTGAAAACCTCTCGGCCATGTGGACTGTCGCGTTGTAGTAGGGTACTAGATCTTCATGCCTGACCTCATACTCTCCGCGAACTTGGCTGACGATGAGTTTAGAATCACCGTATGCCTCGAGATTTTTAACGCCAATCTCATCGGCGAATTGCATCCCAATCAAAAGAGCGTTGTATTCCGCCACATTGTTGGAACAGGGCTCGGTTAACGAGATAGCTCGGGGAATCACGTAATTTTGTGGGGAGACGAGTACTACTCCTACCCCCGCAACTGTATGTCCCTTAGAGCTTGTTCTTGACGCGCCATCGAAGAAAAGTTGCCATACTTGTCCTTCGAACAATGTCTGGGTCAGGCAGGCTTCGGCGACCTCGTCTGGGAGATCCTCGTAGAGTTTGGCTGCCCTGGGATCTGGGTGTTCAGCTAAGAAGTCCGCCACCGCTTGTCCCTTAATAGCCTTTTGTGGTAGAAAATGCATCTCATATTGTGATAGCAATATGGCCCATTTTGCCAGCCGGCCATTTAGTGAAGAAGGCTTTGTCATAAGTAACCTCAGGGGGTTGACTTTGGATATGACATTTATGGTTTGGCCCACCAGATAGTGTCGCATTTTCTGAATGGCGAACACCAGTGCCAAACATTCCTTCTCGATCGGGTTGTACCGATGTTCGGCTCCGATCATCGTTCTACTTAGGTAGTAGATTGCTTGTTCTCGCCCCTGGTCATCATTCTGAGCTAGTAGAGCTCCCAAAGAATGATCCATTGATCGGACGTACACCAGGAAAGGCTTTCCGGATACCGGAGCTGCCAGGACTGGTGGTTGGGTGAGGTAGTGCTTGATCTCCTCAAATGCTTGCTGGCAAGCGTCGTCCCAAATGAACGAAACGCCCTTCTTCATCAGCTTAGCGAAGGGTTGGCATCTCCCGGAGAGATTTGAAATGAATCTGCGGATATATGCCAATCGTCCTTGTAATCCTCTGAGCTCCTTGAGGCTTCTGGGGGGTTGCATCTCTTGGATAGCACGGACTTTCTCCGGATCCAAATGGATTCCTGTGGAAGTCACGACAAACCCTAGGAACTTGCCACTGGCTACCCCCAGGAAGGACTTGGTGGGGTTCATCTTCAATTGATGAGCCCGCATGATGTCGAAGACCATCCTCAGGTCTGCTGTGTGATCACCTTTAGTGCGGCTTTTCACCGCGATGTCGTCGACATAACATTCCACCGTTTTGCGTATCTGCCGATGGAAAATGGCATTCATGGCCCTTTGGTAGGTTGCCCCCGCATTTTTCAGACCGAAGGGCATGACGGTGTAGCAATATACCCCTAGAGGTGTCCTGAAGGAGGTGTGTTTTCGTCATCGGGATACATCTTGATTTGATTATATCCTGAGAACCCGTCCATGAAGGACATTCGCTCGAATCCACAAGTATTGTCAATCATGACATCTGTGATTGGCAATGGGAATTCGTCTTTGGGGCAGGCCTCGTTTAGATCACGGAAGTCGATGCAGATCCGGATCTTCCCGTTCTTCTTGGCGACGGGGACGATGTTGGCTACCCAGTCGGGATGCTGTTCCTCCCTGATAAAGCCGGAGTCAATAAGCTTCCTGACTTCTGATTGGATTGCCTCCATTATCTCTGGACGGAACCGTCGCTGCTGTTGTTTAACGGGCTTCATGTCCGGATTGATGTTGAGGCGATGCATAGCCACTTGAGGATCAAGTCCAGGCATGTCCTCATAATTCCAGGCGAAGACATCTATATACTCTTGTACAAGAGATATTAAATCCTTCTTCTCTGGAGGCGACAGGCCGTCACTTATGAAGATGGGTTTAGGATTGTCTTCATCTCCTAGGTTGACTTGAACAACCTTGTCTTCTGTGGGTGGTTCACGCTGTTCAAAGCGGATATCCCAAAGAGCATTCAAATGTTTGATCCAAGGATCTGTATCAGATTGGATCATTTCTTCATCTTCATCCTCCAGATGGCTTGTCGAAACCATGTTTACTGAAAGCCCTTTGAAGATGTTGCCGACACTGACATCTGATTCCCACGACGACGTGTCTGATGAGCAGTCATGACTTGACAGTCTCTCCGAATCAGAGGCTGATGGCACTGGAGTTGATATATAGCCCAACCCCCGGCGCGTCCGATGATAGTAATCAGGGTTTTTCCTTTCGGTACAAAGGATCGAAGCAGTGTTCTTCTTCCTTTTCCGAAGTTCAACCCAGGCCTGTTGGTTAGATCATACCCCATGCGTTTCATCATTGAGCGTTCTTGGTTCATAATGATCGAACTGAGGGGATTCATCCTCACCTTCTGATTCTTCGTGGGGCATTGGTTCAGATGCGATTCGCCCAAAAAGTATTGGTCTTTGGCCTTTTCGTCCGGCTGGAACCATGAATACAGACTCTTGCGCGTCACCATTATCTTGGTATGTCCCGAAGGATGATTTCACCGGTACATGCAAAGATGTCAAGGCATCTATTGCCGACCAGAGGTCATCGTCCACGTCGGTAGTGGTATCCGACGGTATTGAATCGGAAACATACACAGGGAAATACGCAAAGTCTAAATCTTCATTAATGTACCAACCACCCGCATCGTCGGTGGTATCAACATCGAGCTTATTAGTGCTCTTTACAATGGGCTCCAACTCCCACAGGCACTCTTCTTTCTCAGGCTCAATGTCAGCTTCATTACCAGAGTCTGGCTCCTCTGGTTGTGGGGTTTCATTAGTCTCCTCCGGATCCTGATATAAGAGGGAGTCCGTGAAATAATTTTCAACCCCTTTAAACGGATGCCTTTCGGCAATCAACGTTCGGACCTGTCCACTCTCATCAATGTATTTCATGACTTGGTGGAGAGTAGAGGGAACGATGGAATTGCGGTGAATCCATGGTCGTCCCAGCAACAGGTTGTAGGAAGTGTCCGCGTCAATGACGTAACACGTCACTTCTGACTTGAGGCTCCCGATCTGGCATTTGAGCTTGATCTTCCCCATTGGGCGGGAGCTGTTGGCATTGAACCCGTAAATAGTCGTCTGGGTAGGGCTCAGACGATGGGTAGGAATGCCTAGAAACTGCATAACCCGGCGAGGTATGATGCTCAGCGCGGACCCTGGGTCTACCTGGATGCGGTTCACCTCGGATGACCCAATATACCCTGTGAAGTATAGGGGTCGGTCATGCTTCCCTTTAACCTGCATGTCATCTGTTGTGAAGGTGATGCAGGGAGCATTTGGGGAGGTGTGGAGGCAATCCTCTTCATCTTCCTCCCTTGGCACGCGGGTCATAAAGACCTCAGCATTTGCCAGAGCTTCTTGTAGAGCCTCTCTGGTTGACTTTGATAGCCTCAGGAGTTCATACAAGGTAATGCGTGCCGGGATGTTGGCTAGTTGAGCCAAGACGTCGAAGCGGTAAGGTGTCGAGGATCCTTCCGTTACACCTTTCGCAAGAACTCGAGAAAACCGAGTTTCTTTCTGTTTCTCCCCAGGCTGTTTAGAGGAGGGCTTGGCTGGTTCCACGGCTGGTTGCGGAGAAGCCGCTGATGTCTCGCCGTACTGCTTCAAGTATGCCTGTCCTGAACGGGTCCCCGCCGTAGGTTGGCTGGGCTCTGCGGCCAGGACTATTGTTTCCTCTTCTGAGTCAGTCAGCGAGGGAACATCAGTGTCCGCTTCTCGAGAAGAGGCGCATATCACATGGCAAGATGAAGCCTTCCCTTTGCCTTTGGACTTCCTGTTGGTCACAGTCGTCCATTGTTGCTCGTCGACGAGGTCAGGGTGGACCCACATGATTTCCCCTCGAGGTGTAGGGACGGGTACCAAGCCTTTCTCCTGCTGCTGATGAGGGTCTGTGTTGACCACCCTCAGTTCTCCTTTCGGGACAGAGATCACCCCCACGGGTGTCGGGGGTCGTGTCCCAAACTGGAGAATCGACGTCATGTTGGCCGTCATCTTCTTCTGCTCCGGTCGGAGTTTTAATATCTCCGCGTCAATCAGAGCTTGAAGGATGTCCTTAAAGACATAGCAGCTTTGGTAGGATGTCCGAGCATCCTGTGGTATAAGCAGTAGGTGGGATTGTCGGTCTTGCCGACCTCCTCCGGGCGTCTAATTTCAGGGAGCTTCAGTCGATTGCTCTTGTTGAGTAGCTTGAAGAGCGAATCGACGTGTTCCTCCTTGAAGGAATACTGCTTGTTGGGGCGTGGCTGGCTTGAAGAGCCACTTGCCCTGCCTGTTTGAGGTTTGGTGGGAGATTTGGTCTCCGTCGCCAAATTATCCTTCCGCTTGGTTTGGAGGGATGTGTCTGGTGCACGCCTTGTCGACCTCTCTGGCCTGGGCTTGCCTTCTTCCGCTCTGACGCGGGCGACAATCTCCTCAGCCTGTTCACCTTGCTGGACTAATTGTTTCCAGGTGCGGCTTTCAGCAACTCCTATTTGAGCAAGGAGTGAGGTTTGGAGATTATGGCGACATGTTTCCACCAGGGTGGCCTGGGTCATGCCGCTTGGACATCGGAGTGCCATGTTCTGAAATCTTTCTACGAAAGACTTGACGGACTCTCCCTTTCGCTGTTTTGTAGCTAAAAGGGTAGGCATTGTGACCTCCGAATCATCTTCGAAGAAGCGTGTTAGAAACAGCTTCTCCAAGTCGCCCCAGTTCTTGATGGAACCTTCGGGGAGCTTCATGAACCATTCAAAGGCCAACCCTTTCAGGGTGCCGATGAACAGTCGCGCCAGGATGGCATCGTTATCTACCACATTCCCGGTCTGGGATTTGAAGTAGTAGATGTGCTGGTTGGGTGACCCCTTCCCGTCGAATGCTTGGAGAGTTGGAGCCTTGAACTTAGGAGGGTACGGGACTAAGTCCCACTCGGCCGGATAGGGCCGGACTACCCAGCTTCTTGGAGGCCTTTACGGTTGGTAAGGGCCTCGAGGCGCTGCTCCAGTTGACTCATTCTTTTAGCATGAGCCTTTCCCGGGGTCTGGTCGCTTCTTGCCTGCGACGAGGGCTTGGACACATCCGAGGTAGATCGTCGTGTCTCGTCAGAAGATTCGGAGGGTGGGCTTTCTCCTTTTCTCCCTTTCCCCTTCGGTCGTCTAGGAGGAGATCTCGCTCTTTCTTCAAGCAATTTCTCAAGCATATGCTTGAGGGAGTCAATGGATCTCTGTTGAGAGGCGATTATATCCATCTGGTGCTTCTGTGTCTGTTCTAAACGCCTGGTCGTCTCCTCAGGAGTGTCTGCCATGTAGGCGGAAGCCTCCTTCTCGACGGAAGAGTTTGAAGCTTGCGACCCCACTACAGCAGAGTGAGAATCACCCGTTCTAATGCCGCGGGCTAAGGCATTATAGTCAATTGGGGGAATGGCCCCCGTCCGGGTGCGAGTGTGTTGATACACTCCTTCCGGTACAGAGTCAGACTCGGAGTCATCTGGGCTGACTGCAATTTGTTTCCCTTACTCCTGCTAGTCATGTTTGCAGTAAGCTCCGGGTATTCAACATCTGAGAAGGTTCTCCTCCTGTGGGAGCGTCTTCTCTTGGCTGATGGGGGAATCAGGGTCAGCTGTCTAATTAAAGACGGCTGGTGCACGCCTGACTCGCAATGGCATCCAGAGAGCATCTGGATGAGCTGTTGACAGCAGTATGGAGAAGTGGTCTGATTGGCACTCTCTCTTCCTTGTCAAATAATCCCTCAAATCTGTGGGAGGGGGATTAAAGAGACTGGTCTCGCAACGTCGACGACGGGAGACAGTCATGTGCTGTTCAGCCTGGACACAGGTTTCAGAAACGCGGCTGTTGCGTCGCGGCTGCGTCACGCGCGTCTGGCGTCTCTGTTGATATGAGACGCGACTTTCGCGTTGCTGTCTGCTGCGTTGGAGCAGAGAGACTTGGGAGAGAGTGGGCTGCTGGGCCCCACGCCTATGGGCGCGTGCTTCCTGCGTTTGACAAGACGCAGAAGCTTCGCTTCGGCGTTTGGCAAGTTGGTCTTTAGAGGCTCAACTTGGGGAGTCTCGCGTTTGGGTCGCCAAACACGGACCTCTCGCACTGGACGAGGTGCGGGCAAGGCATCGGATCGTACGCTGCGTTCAACCCCAGTCAGAAAACCAACGGTTCCGACCGAGTGTTGACGCGCGCGTCTTCTCTGTCGACGCTCGCATTCCGATTGCGTCGTGGAGGAAGAGAGAAGCCAACAACTTCCTGGTTTGTAGAACCAGGGGTGTTTGCCACGCGGGTCTCCTGAGAGACGCTGACGCGGGCGTTCTGTGCGACACGGTCGATCGCACCAGTAGATGTGCCGGGGACCACGCGGGCCTTCAGAGAGGCGTTGGCGCGTGTGTTCTGCGCGACGTGGTTGATCGCAGCAGAGGTGTCTGAGGTTACGCGGGCCTTCTGGGAGGCGTCGGCGCGTGAACCAAACTTGGCACAGTGGGCAGCAGGAGCACCCGACAGAGCCTCAGATTGGGCTTCAGGGGGCTGTCCACTTGAGACCCTGCGGCAGACGCGGGTCTTTGGGCTCTTGGAGCCAGAAGAGAGGAACTCTTCATACTTCGCCTGGTCGAACTCGACGACGAGGGATTCGACCATTTTCCCCTTACGGAGAACGTCATCTTGCACCACGGTGCGCTCGTCAGTAACGAAGGTAGTCCCCAGCGGAGTCGCCATCTCTTGTAGGGGCCGGAAAGTTTGGTGGTCGGAGAAAGTGGTTTTAGCTGTAAAAGATTTCCTTGATTCAAGCGAAACGATTACAACCAAAAGAACTACTCTTCCCTCTTTCCAGTTACAAGGGAGGGAGGATGTCTGAATCTTCCCTTTGTTTAAAGCTGGGTTCTTCGTGTGGCGATGGAGAGTGAATCTTGTTCTCCGTTGACCAGATGACCGTCCTGGACCGTCGGGGGTCTTCTCTTCGGTCGGTAGAAAGAGTAACTCAGCTCCGTCTACCAAAACTCTCAAAGAGGAGGTAGGCGAAGAGCGGCTAGTACTCAGTAAGCTCGCTGAAGAGTCGTGCTTCTCTCTTGATGATCCTCCTGCCTGGATTCGATCGATTTTGATGATGCCTTATCTCAAAGCTCTCTCTCTTCAAAACTCCAATCTTCTGCCCAAGCTTCGATCCTCTCAAGGTTCTTTCCCTTCTCCCAAAAAAACTCCGATCCTCTCTTCATAGCAAACAAGGCTATTTATAGGGATCTCAGGGGGTGAAGGTGCCTCCTGAAAACGCTCCCGAATGAGGGGCCACTACCCGCTACATGCGCGGTGACTGGCCCCGCAATCAGGGCAGTTGCAACTGAGACGCGGGCGTTGGGCCGAACGCGCCTTGAAGTTTGAGACGCGGGCGTCGAGCCAAACGCGCCTTGAAGTTTGAGACGCGGGCTTCGGGCCTTCACGTCTGGATGCTGAGACGCGGGCTTCGGCCGACGCGTCTTGATGCTGAGACGCGGGCTTCGGGCCGACGCGTCTGAACGTTTGTGACGCGGGTGTAGAGCCAACGCGTCTTAATGCTGAGACGCGAGCATCGATTTCTCGCGTCCAGAGCTTGAGACTCTGCTTCCTTAATGGCTGGTCTGTTAGTCATTTTTAGACAGCCTACAAT
>JAVJIF010031773.1:0-66978 GCA_038442645.1 Agave tequilana
CCTTCACGTCTGGATGCTGAGAAGCGGGCTTTCGGGCCGACGCGTCCTTGATGCTGAGACGCGGCTTCGGGCCGACGCGTCTGAACGTTGTGACCGGGTGTAGAGCCAACGCGTCTTAATGCTGAGACGCGAGCATCGATTTCTCCGCGTCCAAGCTTGAGACTCTGCTTCCTTAATGGCTGGTCTGTTAGTCATTTTTAGACCAGCCTATAGAACCCCCTCCAAAGTTTCTGATATTCCGCAGTTGAATGGGACGGATTTCGGAATACTTTGGATCTTTAGCCGTGTTCGCGTTTTATGATGGACTGTTTATGCTTCGGGTTTGATCTTATCTGGAATTGGTCTTCGTGAGTGTACTGTTGAACTCTTTGAAGCCGTCAGAGTTGATCGTGTTTGAGTGTCTAGATACACAGTCTAGACCTCCCCGATTTGCTTTTAGTCTGTCACGGGTGCGCTTTTGACCGGAGTGGTTGGTTGTCTGTTTTGCGTCGTGTACTGTTTAACTGACTTTGCAGAAGCAGGAGACTGGACGCAGGGTTCCTTTTTGAAAAAGCAGAGACTGCTTTAAAAGACGCGACTTCTTAGCGAGACGCGACCTTTTGGCGCTGAGAACGCGACCGATCTTCATAAGGCAGACGCGATTTTCTGGGTGCATTTATGCTGACGCTGACGGGGCATGTCCCCGAAGAGCCGCGTACTTTGGGGCGTGCGCCTGTGCCCATGTCATGATTACGCCGCCAGCTGGCCTGGGGAAAAGGCGAGATTTCGCCTTTGGCGCGCGGATCCCCCGGTTCATTAAATGAACTGCTCCACGTGTCAACTTCTGACTTGTGGCGGGGTCGCGACGCATGATCTTCCCTGTTCAAAGCAAATGATTTGGCTCCACGCGTCAGGCAGCGCTTCGCTGCAAGCGTTTATTGGGCCAAACGCCGCGTATCTTCGCGAATCTCTGTGCCTATAAAAGGCAACAGTTGGAGAGATGTATCTTCTTCTCCGAACGAACGCATTCTCTGAGAAAAAGAACTTCCTCTCTTGTTCAACTATTCATCTCCTCGCTCGGATTTCTGATATTCAATGGCTCCCAAGACGAACCGCTGCATCGACCTCAGGGCGACCGTCGCCGAGGCTGAGAGAGATGCTTCCTCTGCGCAGGAGGGTGTTTTCCGAGGTAAAAATGTACTTGGGTTCCGCCATTAAAACATGTTCATAGAACCCTAAGGACCTTTAACACAAGATCGTGTTTGATTCTCGGACGCTGTCCTTGAGATGATAACCGGGCGCGGGCCTGATGATCCGACGCTGGTGAACTCTGCACTCTGGTCCTTCACTTAGAATATTTCTAATTGTGAAGGTCTCTGGACGCGATTTGTAGAACGCGGATTTGATCCATGCGTTCTTGCCGCGTTTTGTGCCATCAGGCGCTGGCGTCCGAGTCCAAGCATTTTGAAATTTCACAAGTCTTGGTTTGCAGAACGCGGATTTGATCCTTGCGTTCTGTGTCTTCAACCGACGATTTGGTAGAATCTGGCGTTTGAGTCCAAGTACTTCGAATTTTCATAAGCAGCTTTGCAGGTCTGGACGCGGATTCGAAAAATTCCTGCGTCCAGTATCTCTTATCTTCTGCGTTTTGGTGCAAGTTCGCAGGTCTGGACGCGGATGATAACTCCTGCGTCCAATGTCTCGGCTGCGTTTTGAATTATGAACACTTAGCGTCTTCCCTTATTTTGGCAAGGTATCTGACCAAGTGTCTTTTTCTTTTGCAGTGCCGCATGTTTCAGGTTCACTTGCCAAGATGCACCATTTCGGCCGCGTGGGTGGTGCGACCACCGTCTGACTTTTGCACTGCGAAGGACCATACCTGTGACTGCTGACAGGTCGCCAGTTCGCAGGGAAATGATTGCCCATGTTAATGAGAGGACTTCTCGAGTGCTTATGACCGATGCAGTCTTCGCAACGGATACCCACATCAAGCTGGAGAAGCCTGCTTTCTTCTTTGGAGATCATGTCAGCGACGGTGGCAACCCCATGTATGACGGGAATTACAGGTGGCTCTGTCAGATAGGGGAGAGGAGATACTTCCTTCCAGCCATGGAGAGGATGCTCCCGTTGTCTTATCTCCAACATCTGTCCGTCCTCCGGAAGATGAAGTGGGATGTATCCCGGGATATCTCTGAGATTACCCTTGGGAATTAGCTCCCAGAACGTATATCGTCATGATTGCCATGACCGGGCGGTCCTCGGCTTGTTTCCTGGGTCACGCAAGTCTGAGCTTCCAGTCGGAGAGATCCCGCAGCTTGCCACCACCTTCCTCAACTCGTTCATAGAAGCAGAGGGTGATTATCCGGCCAAGTTCCATTTGCCAGGATGGGTCCACTCCACGGAGAATTCTTGTGGGGCAGGATGGTGGTTTTTGTCCTCTCCGATCTTGGAGATCTGCTTGAGCACGTGGGATTATACTCAGCAGTCAGGGCCGTACAATGGGCATCCCAATGAGCTCTCACAACTTCTTCGGGATCTTGGAGCGCTACAACCCTCAGACGGGGACATTCTTTACCCGGTTGGAGAAATGGGCCTTGCACTGCATGAGTTGCATGAGGTCTCGGGGCTGGTGATGGGGGAGTTCCCTTATGAAGAATATGTCCCGACTGCTAGGGAGCTTGACCTTATAAAGAAGGATTCCCCTGAGGTGTACGAGACCTATTGGGAAGTGATGTGCCACTTCCATATTTGTGGTCAGGTAACTGGTTGGAGGACGCATGGAGTCAGGCATCTATCCTGGGCCAATTACTTATTCAGCAATGTCAGCAAGAAGGATCATTCGATAACTCGACTGGCTCCCCTCTCAGAACAGGGAGTTGATGACATGGTCGCACAAGCTTCTGAGGGCTTTTACACCACTGGGTCGAACGAGGACGGCTTCGAACCTGATACGCTTTTTGAAAGCTATCATCACCGGGCCCGGCTTCTATCTCTAGTCGAGCGCTGTTGGCGGGCTTCTTGATGCTGTGGTTGAAGCGTTGCGTGGTACCTACACGGCCACATGAAGTCATTGTTGCCGACGTGGTGTATCCAGCAGTGCTCCTTGGCCCATGGCCGTCCTATAGCCCTTCTTCCGGCCGTGGCGGCTGGCATTCAGAGCGGGTGCGGGCGCTAGCCAAGAGACTATGCGAGGCTCCAAGGACTGTCGACTCTCAAGGCAAGCCATATGTCGATTCAGAGGGAAACCCGACGGCAAGGCCCCCAACCCCCGAATGGAGTTGCCTTACACGTATCTCATGGCCTGGTACGTGATGCATTGCCCTTCTCTGATGACAACGGCGCGTGGGAGTAAGAGTCCTGTCCCTTTTGTGAGGCGGCTGGAAGACTCGGATTGGAGTGACACCTATATATATTATATTCGGAGACGTCTCTCAAATGCCGCCAATTACCAGCTCAACCGCTGCTTCCCTGGAATTCCTGGTGCATCCTTTGGTGAGCAATTCACTGATTCTATAGGTCGGGATGACCTCACCCAACTGTCTGCGGGAGTCTTCCGGTGGTTGATCAATATACGACCAGGATATGTGCTGTTTCGCCAAGGGACTTCCTGCACTATCGAACCATATATGCCAAGTCGTTTTGCCCGACAGTTTGGCTATGCTCAGCTTTATGTCGGCAATCCGAATACACAACTTGCCTTCAATGGGATTTGTGCGAAGGTGCTCGAGCCTGGTATTATAGCGTGGCTGGGGGGACAGAGGCAACTTTCCGTTTGCCCGTCGAGGAGCCGAAGAACCTTACCAGCTTCACTTTCTGCATCTGGTATTCTCGGGTAAACCAGTCACCGGATTTTGCTCCTGGGTATACGGGTATTGAGGGCATTAATGCCTATCTCAAAACACAGTCGGAGTCTGGCAAAGGCTCGCACATGATCACCCAGTATTTAAAGGTCCAGAAAGAGCTGAAGAGAGCATCTCAGAGAGAGCCGAGGGAGGCTCAAGAGAGGAGCCCCGAGTAACCCGGAGTAGAACCAAGCTAGGGCCACAGGAGGGCCTTCTACCACCAAGGCTCAAGAATTGGTGAGTAAGTGTTGTCGGGGTCCTACCTCAACTGCTGGTCCTGTTTCGAAGAGGGCTCGGAGGGAATTAGCAACAGAAGTCTCTCCCTCGGAAGGCATTTCTGCTGGAGTTGAGGACTGTCCTGAAGACCTCTTTATCATGGTTGAGGAACCGCCAGAGGATAAAAATCTCCCCAGTTTAATCCGTGCTCCTAGGTCGCACAGAGGGACCTGTAAGATTGCGGGAGAGGGGGAATTGGTTGACAAACTCACTATAGCTGACGAGGAAGTACAGCTCGTGGAGGGAATGTCCAAATTCCAGGGTTCTCAGCTCGGCCTGAGCCTTCTTCTGCTCGTGAAGGGAGAGATAAGGCACAGCAGTCAGGGCCTCCTAGTGTCTTCATCTCCAGTGCTCGGATAATCGACCCTAGTCCTACCACTGGGGTGATTGGTGGCAAGGCTCCGGTCACCGAGGACCTTCGCGTTGAACTGTCGTCTTCCGCGTCTGATACGGAAAGCGACTTTGGAGATAAAGTCGACTACGGCCATGAACCGCCGGCTATAATCCCTGCTGAAGGTACAACTTCGCATGTCGAGGTGATGGAAACAGAGTTGACCCAGCCCAAGGGGATTGAGGCTTCGGCCGCTGAGATAACCTCGGAGGGGGTAGCTGTTGAAGTTGGGGGCCTTCCCCTTTGCCAGGAGGGGAAACAACCATTGAGGCTGAGGAGGCTCTCACTCCGCCGGTGGAGAAGGTTACTGCTGAAGCTGGGGAGACCCCCATTCTACAGGACTCGACGCCTCTGGACCTCGAACCTAGTAAGGCAGCTCTGACTGAGGGGGCTCAGGTGGGGAGTCTGACGATCAGCACCCTTCCAGAAGGCCACACAGCTCAATCCTCGGTGGAAGTTTCTGAAGAGGTTGTGCTCACAGCTCCTTCCTTGGTCGTGGAAGCTCCTGCAGAGGCAGCGCTCCCGGAAGCGCCAATGGGTAGTCTTGTTCTTGCCACATCGACGGCTGGCACGGCTCTTGTGCGAGAAGACCCGCCCTATATCCCTTGTCCCGTGACAGAAAAAGGGTCGGGAAGCTTCTTAGGTGGTGAAGACATGGGGGAGCTGGCACGTCAGATGGTGCAACAATTCTTCACCTCGATGGGATCATGTATTGATCTCATCTTCCGTGGACACAGCACCTTCCAGTTCGCCCAGAGGCTTCTTGAAAATATGGCCGTGAGCGTCGAATTGGCGGGAGGCCCTTCACTTGCCAGGGCATGCCTGCGGGTGGTAGAGCAACTTGGAGATAACCTGCGGGAGCTGGAATTTTTGGAAGATGCTGGCTCTTCCGGTGAGGCCCAGGCCATCCTGACTAGGCTCCTAGCTGCTCAGGAACGGGAGCGACAGGAGGCGGAGGCGCAGATCACTGCCGAGATCCGTGACCTTGAATATTCCAAGGCTGAATTTCAAAAATTAGCCGGAGATTCGAGGGAATCTGAGCTCAGTGTGCAGAGCACGGAGCAGGTCATCCTCAGAACTCGGGACATTATTGCCAAGGCGGAAGCTGTTCTTGCACTAAATGAGGAGAAACTTGTCTCCCTCAGAAAGGAGCTTGAGGAGCAACGGGCTGCTACGGCGCGAGCTGAAGAGAGTCTGTCTCTGCAATCTTCCAGGGTGGACTCTCTGCGGATGCAACTGTCTGCCAGAAGTTTCTTATCTGAGGCGGAGCTGCGGGACCGGGCTATCATGGAGGCTGAAAGGACGCGCCAGCATGAGATTCACCGCCTTAGGGAACAAATCCGTTCCTTGGTGAACCAGGACATTTAGCCTTCTCTTTTTTTTTTTTTTTTGAGAAAAGGACACTCTATTCATTAAGAGTGTTTGTATCCACTTCTATCATTTTTTGATATAATAGAAGTTTTCTTTAAAGCTTTTGTCCCAATTTCTTTGTCCTGTTGTGGATGAGTCCAACTCTTGATCACTAGTCGTGATTACGGAACTTAGGTAGGACTAAGTTCTTTTAATGGGACGCGGTCTTGGCGAGACGCGGCATTAATCCCACAGGGTGAAACGCGGTCATCAGTCTACCGGAACTTAGATTTCACCAAGTCCTTTTGATGAGACGCGGCGTCAATCACAAATCGGAACGCGGTCTTCTTGATGAGATGCGGCGTCAATCAAAAGATGAGACGCGGCATTGATCCGTAAAGTAAGACGCGGCTGTCAGTCCCTGGGGTGAGACGCAGCGTCAATCACAAGGTGAGACGCGGTTCTTAGTTCATGAGAACTTAGGCAGGACCAAGTCCTTTTGACAAGACGCAGCATCAATCCATAGGGAGACGCGGCCATCATTGTTTCATGAGACGCGGCATTCATTCAGGGAGACGCGGCTCTGAATAACGCGGATCTGCTTCTGCAAAGAAGGAAGCGGATCAGGCAGACGCGGGAGACGCAGCCTTGTGCCTTTCCCTTAATTCAAAAATGGATCAAGTGCTCTCTGAGGGGACGCGACTTTGACTCGCGCGGGCATCTTTCTGGGACGCGGATGTGCGGATAGTTCTTCAATCCGCGTCTGGGTGTAAACTCCCAGGCGTTACATACAGCCTGTCATAGGGATTTGGTGTGATCTTTAAACGTCAGATGCGGATTTTCCGCTTTGTTTCCCGAAGCAGTTTGTCCACGCGTCGGCTGCTGATTGGGCTTGAGTATTGATTCTCTTAAATGAGAAACCAGTGCGGGCGGTTGGAGATCAGCGCCAGCGGCGGTTCTCGAAGCAGTGTTACACGCGTCCGGCCCTTATTGGATCTTGGCAGTTGTGCAGTTATTAATGCCGGCGGTTCAGATTACGGGGCCATTAACCGCTGTTATCAGGAGCTGCCTATAAATAGGGCGCCCCTTCTCCCTTCAATCCTGCCTTTGGACTATTTTGTTTTTTGAAAGAGAGCGCTTTGAGAACCTTCATCTTCCTCAGCGAATTGTCTCCATGGATGAGGATGGCTCTGAAGATGACCCAGGGCTTTTAAGCTCCTGTTTGGTCTCTTTAGGAGAAAACAACTCTTTGCCCTGTGACCGCGTTTGCGTCCTGGTGCAGAGATTACAACTCTTGACAGAGGTCTCTACGGGTATGCAGTTCGTTTCACCATGACACCTTAGATTTACCATGGCCTGTACCTTGGCTTCATGTCATCTGGACCCCCTCATGAAGTCTGCATTGGTGCATTCCTTCTGGAATTTGTACCATGGGCTTGAACTTCTCCGGACGCGCGTGCAGGAATCTTTGGCACTTGGCGTTGGCGCGTTTTATGGCTTGTGCCTTAGCGCGTTTCATGGCCAATGCCTTGGACGAATTCCAAAAAAGGTTTCAGACCCGCACCTTGCAACTCCTGTTCATGGAGATGGCAATTTTCGGCGTCTGTGCCTTTTCGGCGTTTTGTGCTCTTTGACCTAGGCACAGAATGGGACCGCGTTTTGATTCGCGTTTGTCTCTGCTGACGCAACAGTTTGGCTTGCTGCACGTGTCATTCCTGCGTCTTGGTAGACTGCATGGATCATTCCCGCATTTGGCTGACTGCGTGGATCATTCCCGCGTTTGCCTCTGCTGACTTAGTTTTTCTCTGTTTACACTAAGCTGCAGATTGTTCTAATTCTCTCTTTTTTGTCCTTGCAGGCTTGCTGGGCCCTTGGAAGAATACTTCGGTCGGCGAACTCGTTCAACCTTCACCTATGAGAGAATATATTATGGTCCTCGTCACCTATAAGAGAGTATATTACATCTCTGACGAGGACCCAACCCTCGCCAAGGTCTCTTCAGATCTGGTGCAAGAGACGGATAGGCTGAGTACCGGCGAGGGTGGTCCGGCGGTTGCGGCGGCGGATGAGATCCTCTTCCTCTCCCACTCCAGAAGTCACATCAAGGACACTCCGTTGGATGGCCTGCTGGGGAAAGGGATGGTGATGAAACCCCAGAAGTGACATCGAGGACAGTTAAAGTCCGTTGAGTCTTCTGCTGGGGGAAGGATCAATTCTTGAAGGAAGAGTTGCCGGACTTTTTGCTGCCGCCGGACTAAGTGGAGGGTGGCATCCTTTGTGATGACTCCGAAACTTCTGCTCTCACCCCAAGAGTGACTCCATGTTTGTTGGATAGTCTACTAGGGAAAGAGACGCGCCTGAACGAAGGGTTGCAGGACCTTCTATTGCCACTGGACCTCAAGAACACCATTGCTCTTGGCTTGGTCAGCTAGGGCGCTTTCGAAGTTGGCGTCACGTATCAAAGTGCAACCGGCTCCAATTGTGCACCTGGGATCAGATGCGGTTTCAAGGAGTGAGTACGGCCTCAGAGAGAGAGAGGGACTTCTTTGTACTCCTTAATTGTAACACTCAATCTTATTGTATAAGAGAGCGTTTTGTATCACTTTCATGTGTTTGGATATGAATAAAAGTGACACTTTTCTTTTTGCCTCTTTCTATTGTCTTGAACGTTTTGTTTTAGAAGCAAAAGAATAATTTTGGTGGACCCGCCACTTTATAAAAGAAAGTGACGAGTAGAGCGTGTACCCCCAGAGAGGGTGAACTTTTATCAAGGATTTAGGATTAACTTGATTTAAGATCAGCTGGGGATTTTGATGGAAACATTGTTTATTGGTGTAATGTTAACCAACACTGCCTCCAAAATGAATTTGATACTCGGTTGGGGAGAATATCAAATGAAACTAGACTCGTGGGGAATCTAGTAAGATTTTTACCGTTAGAGGTGTGATATTAACTTAACGGTTTAGAAGTAGTCTTGTCAGAAGTGTAATGTTAACTTGACAAGGACGTGAGTTAGAGGTGTGATATTAACCTAACTCATCAGCATCTCAGTTTTATTTGGGAAAACTGAGGGTGTCACTGTCATAGGTGTGATGTTTAACTTAACAGTGATAGAAATGCTAGAGGTGTAATGTTGAACTTGGCATTAGTCGTCTTGGCTTAAAGAAGTCAAGGAAAGGTCATAGCCATAGGTGTATTGTTGAACTTAGCAATGACTCGGATGCTGGAAGTGTAGTGTTAACTTGGCATCGTTCATCTCGGCTTGGACAAGGAAGTCGAGGAAAGGTCATAGCCATAGGTGTATTGTTGAACTTAGCAATGACTCGGATGCTGGAAGTGTAGTGTTAACTTGGCATCGTCTATTTCAGCTTCGATATGGAAGTCTGAAGAAAGGTGACTATCAGAGGTGTGATATTAACTTGACAGGCACTCGATGTACTGCTTAGAGGTGTAATGTTAACTTTAAACAGTAGTTTTGTCAGAGGTGTGATATTAACTTGACAAGGATTTGCTTGCGATAGGAGCAATTTGAGGACCTGTCATTCTATTGATGAGAATTGACAAGTGGAATTTGAGGTGCCAGAGGTATAGTGTTAACTTGGCAAATTTGAGAGTTTGTTACTCTATGCAGAGTTAACAAGCCAGGTTTGTACTCGACAAAGAGTATTCATTACCAGAGGTATAGTGTTAACATGGTAATGATTGCATTTTGTGGTCCTACCATTCTATGGATGAGAATTGGTAAGGGATTTTTGGAGGGAAGAGTGGAATCAAATCCACTTAGGATTTTTAGCAAACCCTCAGCTGTCAACGGATTTGAGGTGCCTTTACCAACTACCGTTTGAGTTGGGCTAGCCATGCTATTCCCCTCAGCATGATGAGTTGTCGAAGACTTATGTTGGACTTAAAAGCCAACATTTTCTTCTATCCTTAGCCGTCGGAGGCGTCGGATCAAATGGGACGTGTCCCTTAGGATTTTTAGCAAATCCTCAGCTGTCAACGGGTTTGTCATGCCTTTACCAACTACCGTTTGAGTTGGGCTAGCCATGCTATTCCCCTCAGCATGATGAGTTGTCGAAGACTTATGTTGGACTTAAAAGCCAACATTTTCTCTATCCTTAGCCGTCGAGGGCGTCGGATGTTTGATCAGAGGTGTACTTTTAACTTGATCGGTGGAAGAATGCCATCTAGGGATAGTATTTCTTCAGGAATTTGCCATTGATTGGCATCATGAGTGTATCGCCATTTGAGGTTATGAGGCGATACGATCCATTTGAGTAGACTGACTCTACTACAAACGGTCCTTCCCATTTGGGTTGGAATTTTCCTTTCGTCTTGTGCGTCATGACCATGGGTCTTCGGACGGCTAAGACGAGGTCGCCCTTCTTGAAAGTTCGCGATTTGACTTTCTTGTTGAAGGCTCTGGTGATACGAGCTTGGTAAAGCTCGATTTGTTGTTGGGCCTGAAGACGCTTGTCGTCCAAGGCTTCCAATTCTTGGAGTCGCTGTCGATGCTTCTCCTCTGTTGTCATTTCCGCTGTCAAGGCGACGCGAAGAGATGGAATTTGGATTTCCAGTGGAAGGACGGCTTCGCATCCGTACACCAAGGAAAATGGCGTGGCTTTAGTTGGGGTTCGCACAGTCGTGCGATAGGCCCATAAGCATTCGCCCAACTTATCGTCCCAGTCTCGTTGACTTTTCGAGACGAATTTCTTGAGAAGCTTGCCAATAGTCTTATTGAAAGCTTCTGCGAGGCCGTTCGCGGGCGGATAGTATGCCGTTGATGACACACTCTGGATTCTGAACTTGGCGCAGAATCTCTGAAAAGCCTGGCTGATGAACTGGGGTCCATTGTCATGGACAATCCGCCGAGGTACACCGAACCGGTAAATAACGTGATGTTTCACGAACTTGATCACGTTAGAAGATTTCACCTCTTGCAAAGGGATAGCTTCGGCCCACTTTGAGAAGTAATCGGTTATCGCTAGAATGAACCGATGTCCCTTTGATGATGGTGGGCTGATAGGACCAACCACGTCCATCCCCCACATTTCGAACGGCCAGGTAGAGGTCGTAGAGTGGAGGTATCTGGTGCTTGATGGATGAAATCGCCATGTATTTGACAGGCGTGACATCTTTTGGCATAGGCAACAGCATCGGCAACCATCTTGGGCCAGTAGTAACCCAATCTTTGGAGTCGGTTTGCCAGCTTCGGGCCAGGTTGATGAGCTCCACAAGTACCATCGTGGGCTTCTTTCAATACTCCTTGGGCTTCTTTTGATGAGAGGCATCGGAGCAGGATCCCGTCATGCGATCGACGATACAATGTTCGCGAAATCGCATTGTAGTAGAATTTGGAGGCTTTCCTTCGGATGGCAGCCGCCTCCCTGGTGTCTTCGGGCAAGATGCCGTACAAGACAAAATCAATGTAGGGGAATCGCCAGTCTTTAAGTTCTGGATCGGTCGACACTTCAAGTGTTTCCTTACCGCGACGATCTCCCGTTGACCTCTGGTAGTCTCCGAGGGGACTTTTTGGGCAGTATAGGTCGTGGCTATAGACGAATACCTTCTCCATTGCTCCAGCTGGAAGAGCTAAGGAGGCAGCAAGGGATGCAAGTGCATCTGCATGCGCATTTTGCTTGCGCGGTACATGGTCGATGTAGAAGTTTGAAAACCTCTCGGCCATGTGGATTGTCGCGTTGTAGTAGGGTACTAGATCTTCATGCCTGACCTCATACTCTCCGCGAACTTGGCTGACGATGAGTTTAGAATCACCGTATGCCTCGAGATTTTTAACGCCAATCTCATCGGCGAATTGCATCCCAATCAAAAGAGCGTTGTATTCCGCCACATTGTTGGAACAGGGCTCGGTTAACGAGATAGCTCGGGGAATCACGTAATTTTGTGGGGAGACGAGTACTACTCCTACCCCCGCAACTGTATGTCCCTTAGAGCTTGTTCTTGATGCGCCATCGAAGAAAAGTTGCCATACTTGTCCTTCGAACAATGTCTGGGTCAGGCAGGCTTCGGCGACCTCGTCTGGGAGATCCTCGTAGAGTTTGGCTGCCCTGGGATCTGGGTGTTCAGCTAAGAAGTCCGCCACCGCTTGTCCCTTAATAGCCTTTTGTGGCAGAAAATGCATCTCATATTGTGATAGCAATATGGCCCATTTTGCCAGCCGGCCATTTAGTGAAGAAGGCTTTGTCATAAGTAACCTCAGGGGGTTGACTTTGGATATGACATTTATGGTTTGGCCCACCAGATAGTGTCGCATTTTCTGAATGGCGAACACCAGTGCCAAACATTCCTTCTCGATCGGGTTGTACCGATGTTCGGCTCCGATCATCGTTCTACTTAGGTAGTAGATTGCTTGTTCTCGCCCCTGGTCATCATTCTGAGCTAGTAGAGCTCCCAAAGAATGATCCATTGATCGGACGTACACCAGGAAAGGCTTTCCGGATACCGGAGCTGCCAGGACTGGTGGTTGGGTGAGGTAGTGCTTGATCTCCTCAAATGCTTGCTGGCAAGCGTCGTCCCAAATGAACGAAACGCCCTTCTTCATCAGCTTAGCGAAGGGTTGGCATCTCCCGGAGAGATTTGAAATGAATCTGCGGATATATGCCAATCGTCCTTGTAATCCTCTGAGCTCCTTGAGGCTTCTGGGGGGTTGCATCTCTTGGATAGCACGGACTTTCTCCGGATCCAAATGGATTCCTGTGGAAGTCACGACAAACCCTAGGAACTTGCCACTGGCTACCCCCAGGAAGGACTTGGTGGGGTTCATCTTCAATTGATGAGCCCGCATGATGTCGAAGACCATCCTCAGGTCTGCTGTGTGATCACCTTTAGTGCGGCTTTTTACCGCGATGTCGTCGACATAACATTCCACCGTTTTGCGTATCTGCCGATGGAAAATGGCATTCATGGCCCTTTGGTAGGTTGCCCCCGCATTTTTCAGACCGAAGGGCATGACGGTGTAGCAATATACCCCTAGAGGTGTCCTGAAGGAGGTGTGTTTTTCGTCATCGGGATACATCTTGATTTGATTATATCCTGAGAACCCGTCCATGAAGGACATTCGCTCGAATCCACAAGTATTGTCAATCATGACATCTGTGATTGGCAATGGGAATTCGTCTTTGGGGCAGGCCTCGTTTAGATCACGGAAGTCGATGCAGATCCGGATCTTCCCGTTCTTCTTGGCGACGGGGACGATGTTGGCTACCCAGTCGGGATGCTGTTCCTCCCTGATAAAGCCGGAGTCAATAAGCTTCCTGACTTCTGATTGGATTGCCTCCATTATCTCTGGACGGAACCGTCGCTGCTGTTGTTTAACGGGCTTCATGTCCGGATTGATGTTGAGGCGATGCATAGCCACTTGAGGATCAAGTCCAGGCATGTCCTCATAATTCCAGGCGAAGACATCTATATACTCTTGTACAAGAGATATTAAATCCTTCTTCTCTGGAGGCGACAGGCCGTCACTTATGAAGATGGGTTTAGGATTGTCTTCATCTCCTAGGTTGACTTGAACAACCTTGTCTTCTGTGGGTGGCTCACGCTGTTCAAAGCGGATGTCCCAAAGAGCATTCAAATGTCTGATCCAAGGGTCTGTATCAGATTGGATCATTTCTTCATCTTCATCCTCCAGATGGCTTGTCGAAACCATGTTTACTGAAAGCCCTTTGAAGATGTTGCCGACACTGACATCTGATTCCCATGACGACGTGTCTGATGAGCAGTCATGACTTGACAGTCTCTCCGAATCAGAGGCTGATGGCACTGGAGTTGATACATAGCCCAACCCCCGGCGCGTCCGATGATAGTAATCAGGGGTTTTCCCTTTCGGTACAAAGGATCGAAGCAGTGTTCTTCTTCCTTTTCCGAAGTTCAACCCAGGCCTGTTGGTTAGATCATACCCCATGCGCTTCATCATCTTGAGCGTTCTTGGTTCATAATGATCGAACTGAGGGGATTCATCCTCACCTTCCGATTCTTCGTGGGGCATAGGTTCAGATGCGATTCGCCCAAAAAGTATTGGTCTTTGGCCTTTTCGTCCGGCTGGAACCATGAATACAGACTCTTGCGCGTCACCATTATCTTGGTATGTCCCGAAGGATGATTTCACCGGTACATGCAAAGATGTCAAGGCATCTATTGCCGACCAGAGGTCATCGTCCATGTCGGTAGTGGTATCCGACGGTATTGAATCGGAAACATACACAGGGAAATACGCAAAGTCTAAATCTTCATTAATGTACCAACCACCCGCATCGTCGGTGGTATCAACATCGAGCTTATTAGTGCTCTTTACAATGGGCTCAACTCCCACAGGCACTCTTCTTTCTCAGGCTCAACGTCAGCTTCATTACCAGAGTCTGGCTCCTCTGGTTGTGGGGTTTCATTAGTCTCCTCCGGATCCTGATATAAGAGGGAGTCCGTGAAATAATTTTCAACCCCTTTAAACGGATGCCTTTCGGCAATCAACGTTCGGACCTGTCCACTCTCGTCAATGTATTTCATGACTTGGTGGAGAGTAGAGGGAACGATGGAATTGCGGTGAATCCATGGTCGTCCCAGCAACAGGTTGTAGGAAGTGTCCGCGTCAATGACGTAACACGTCACTTCTGACTTGAGGCTCCCGATCTGGCATTTGAGCTTGATCTTCCCCATTGGGCGGGAGCTGTTGGCATTGAACCCGTAAATAGTCGTCTGGGTAGGGCTCAGACGATGGGTAGGAATGCCTAGAAACTGCATAACCCGGCGAGGTATGATGCTCAGCGCGGACCCTGGGTCTACCTGGATGCGGTTCACCTCGGATGACCCAATATACCCTGTGAAGTATAGGGGTCGGTCATGCTTCCCTTTAACCTGCATGTCATCTGTTGTGAAGGTGATGCAGGGAGCATTTGGGGAGGTGTGGAGGCAATCCTCTTCATCTTCCTCCCTTGGCACGCGGGTCATAAAGACCTCAGCATTTGCCAGAGCTTCTTGTAGAGCCTCTCTGGTTGACTTTGATAGCCTCAGGAGCTCATACAAGGTAATGCGTGCCGGGATGTTGGCTAGTTGAGCCAAGACGTCGAAGCGGTAAGGTGTCGAGGATCCTTCTGTTACACCTTTCGCAAGAACTCGAGAAAACCGAGTTTCTTTCTGCTTCTCCCCAGGCTGTTTAGAGGAGGGCTTGGCTGGTTCCACGGCTGGTTGCAGAGAAGCCGCTGATGTCTCGCCGTACTGCTTCAAGTATGCCTGTCCTGAACGGGTCCCCGCCGTAGGTTGGCTGGGCTCTGCGGCCAGGACTATTGTTTCCTCTTCTGAGTCAGTCAGCGAGGGAACATCAGTGTCCGCTTCTCGAGAAGAGGCGCATATCACATGGCAAGATGAAGCCTTCCCTTTGCCTTTGGACTTCCTGTTGGTCACAGTCGTCCATTGTTGCTCGTCGACGAGGTCAGGGTGGACCCACATGATTTCCCCTCGAGGTGTAGAGACGGGTACCAAGCCTTTCTCCTGCTGCTGATGAGGGTCTGTGTTGACCACCCTCAGTTCTCCTTTCGGGACAGAGATTACCCCCACGGGTGTCGGGGGTCGTGTCCCAAACTGGAGAATCGACGTCATGTTGGCCGTCATCTTCTTCTGCTCCGGTCGGAGTTTTAATACCTCCGCGTCAATCAGAGCTTGAAGGATGTCCTTAAAGACATAGCAGCTTTTGGTAGGATGTCCGAGCATCCTGTGGTATAAGCAGTAGGTGGGATTGTCGGTCTTGCCGACCTCCTCCGGGCGTCTAATTTCAGGGAGCTTCAGTCGATTGCTCTTGTTGAGTAGCTTGAAGAGCGAATCGACGTGTTCCTCCTTGAAGGAATACTGCTTGTTGGGGCGTGGCTGGCTTGAAGAGCCACTTGCCCTGCCTGTTTGAGGTTTGGTGGGAGATTTGGTCTCCGTCGCCAAATTATCCTTCCGCTTGGTTTGGAGGGATGTGTCTGGTGCACGCCTTGTCGACCTCTCTGGCCTGGGCTTGCCTTCTTCCGCTCTGACGCGGGCGACAATCTCCTCAGCCTGTTCACCTTGCTGGACTAATTGTTTCCAGGTGCGGCTTTCAGCAACTCCTATTTGAGCAAGGAGTGAGGTTTGGAGATTATGGCGACATGTTTCCACCAGGGTGGCCTGGGTCATGCCGCTTGGACATCGGAGTGCCATGTTCCGAAATCTTTCTACGAAAGACTTGACGGACTCTCCCTTTCGCTGTTTTGTAGCTAAAAGGGTAGGCATTGTGACCTCCGAATCATCTTCGAAGAAGCGTGTTAGAAACAGCTTCTCCAAGTCACCCCAGTTCTTGATGGAACCTTCGGGGAGCTTCATGAACCATTCAAAGGCCAACCCTTTCAGGGTGCCGATGAACAGTCGCGCCAGGATGGCATCGTTATCTACCACATTCCCGGTCTGGGATTTGAAGTAGTAGATGTGCTGGTTGGGTGACCCCTTCCCGTCGAATGCCTGGAGAGTTGGAGCCTTGAACTTAGGAGGGTACGGGACTAAGTCCCACTCGGCCGGATAGGGCCGGACTACTCCAGCTTCTTGGAGGCCTTTACGGTTGGTAAGGGCCTCGAGGCGCTGCTCCAGTTGACTCATTCTTTTAGCATGAGCCTTTCCCGGGGTCTGGTCGCTTCTTGCCTGCGACGAGGGCTTGGACACATCCGAGGTAGATCGTCGTGTCTCGTCAGAAGATTCGGAGGGTGGGCTTTCTCCTTTTCTCCCTTTCCCCTTCGGTCGTCTAGGAGGAGATCTCGCTCTTTCTTCAAGCAATTTCTCGAGCATATGCTTGAGGGAGTCAATGGATCTCTGTTGAGAGGCGATTATATCCATCTGGTGCTTCTGCGTCTGTTCTAAACGCCTGGTCGTCTCCTCAGGAGTGTCTGCCATGTAGGCGGAAGCCTCCTTCTCGACGGAAGAGTTTGAAGCTTGCGACCCCACTACAGCAGAGTGAGAATCACCCGTTCTAATGCCGCGGGCTAAGGCATTATAGTCAATTGGGGGAATGGCCCCCGTCCGGGTACGAGTGTGTTGATACACTCCTTCCGGTACAGAGTCAGACTCGGAGTCATCTGGGCTGACTGCAATTTGTTTCCCCTTACTCCTGCTAGTCATGTTTGCAGTAAGCTCCGGGTATTCAACATCTGAGAAGGTTCTCCTCCTGTGGGAGCGTCTTCTCTTGGCTGATGGGGGAATCAGGGTCAGCTGTCTAATTAAAGACGGCTGGTGCACGCCTGACTCGCAATGGCATCCAGAGAGCATCTGGATGAGCTGTTGACAGCAGCATGGAGAAGTGGTCTGATTGGCACTCCTCTTCCTTGTCAAATAATCCCTCAAATCTGTGGGAGGGGGATTAAAGAGACTGGTCTCGCAACGTCGACGACGGGAGACAGTCATGTGCTGTTCAGCCTGGACACAGGTTTCAGAAACGCGGCTGTTGCGTCGCGGCTGCGTCACGCGCGTCTGGCGTCTCTGTTGATATGAGACGCGACTTTCGCGTTGCTGTCTGCTGCGTTGGAGCAGAGAGACTTGGGAGAGAGTGGGCTGCTGGGCCCCACGCCTATGGGCGCGTGCTTCCTGCGTTTGACAAGACGCAGAAGCTTCGCTTCGGCGTTTGGCAAGTTGGTCTTTAGAGGGCTCAACTTGGGGAGTCTCGCGTTTGGGTCGCCAAACACGGACCTCTCGCACTGGACGAGGTGCGGGCAAGGCATCGGATCGTACGCTGCGTTCAACCCCAGTCAGAAAACCAACGGTTCCGACCGAGTGTTGACGCGCGCGTCTTCTCTGTCGACGCTCGGCATTCCGATTGCGTCGTGGAGGAAGAGAGAAGCCAACAACTTCCTGGTTTGTAGAACCAGGGGTGTTTGCCACGCGGGTCTCCTGAGAGACGCTGACGCGGGCGTTCTGTGCGACACGGTCGATCGCACCAGTAGATGTGCCGGGGACCACGCGGGCCTTCAGAGAGGCGTTGGCGCGTGTGTTCTGCGCGACGTGGTTGATCGCAGCAGAGGTGTCTGAGGTTACGCGGGCCTTCTGGGAGGCGTCGGCGCGTGAACCAAACTTGGCACAGTGGGCAGCAGGAGCACCCGACAGAGCCTCAGATTGGGCTTCAGGGGGCTGTCCACTTGAGACCCTGCGGCAGACGCGGGTCTTTGGGCTCTTGGAGCCAGAAGAGAGGAACTCTTCATACTTCGCCTGGTCGAACTCGACGACGAGGGATTCGACCATTTTCCCCTTACGGAGAACGTCATCTTGCACCACGGTGCGCTCGTCAGTAACGAAGGTAGTCCCCAGCGGAGTCGCCATCTCTTGTAGGGGCCGGAAAGTTTGGTGGTCGGAGAAAGTGGTTTTAGCTGTAAAAAGATTTCCTTAATTCAAGCGAAACGATTACAACCAAAAGAACTACTCTTCCCTCTTTTCCAGTTACAAGGGAGGGAGGATGTCTGAATCTTCCCTTTGTTTAAAGCTGGGTTCTTCGTGTGGCGATGGAGAGTGAATCTTGTTCTCCGTTGACCAGATGACCGTCCTGGACCGTCGGGGGTCTTCTCTTCGGTCGGTAGAAAGAGTAACTCAGCTCCGTCTACCAAAACTCTCAAAGAGGAGGTAGGCGAAGAGCGGCTAGTACTCAGTAAGCTCGCTGAAGAGTCGTGCTTCTCTCTTGATGATCCTCCTGCCTGGATTCGATCGATTTTTGATGATGCCTTATCTCAAAGCTCTCTCTCTTCAAAACTCCAATCTTCTGCCCAAGCTTCGATCCTCTCAAGGTTCTCTCCCTTCTCCCAAAAAAAAAAAACTCCGATCCTCTCTTCATAGCAAACAAGGCTATTTATAGGGATCTCAGGGGGTGAAGGTGCCTCCTGAAAACGCTCCCGAATGAGGGGCCACTACCCGCTACATGCGCGGTGACTGGCCCCGCAATCAGGGCAGTTGCAACTGAGACGCGGGCGTTGGGCCGAACGCGCCTTGAAGTTTGAGACGCGGGCGTCGAGCCAAAAGCGCCTTGAAGTTTGAGACGCGGGCTTCGGGCCTTCACGTCTGGATGCTGAGACGCGGGCTTCGGGCCGACGCGTCTTGATGCTGAGACGCGGGCTTCGGGCCGACGCGTCTGAACGTTGTGACGCGGGTGTAGAGCCAACGCGTCTTAATGCTGAGACGCGAGCATCGATTTCTCGCGTCCAGAGCTTGAGACTCTGCTTCCTTAATGGCTGGTCTGTTAGTCATTTTTAGACAGCCTACAATATTGCCATATCATTTTTACTTGCTTGCATTTGTGCCTTGCATTATTTCATATTGTTCATCCTTATATGCTTGGCTTGTTTGTGTGTGCCTCACTTGTACTTAACCACAAGAGCTTCACATAGCACCTCAACCTATTCAAGGGGAATCAAGAGGAGTTAGTCCAGAGCCCTTCATGGGGAATTCCGCTACACTTGTGTTTTGTATTAAGTGTGTTGCAAAATTTGCATTAGCTTCCGCATTTAGTGCATTTAGTTTCTAGATTAGCATTAACACCTATTCACCCCCCTCTAGGTGTTTTTCACAAACGCGCCAAGATGGCATCATTTGCTACTATGTTCCCTGTCTGAGACTTGAAGTAGTAGATATGTTGGTTCGGGGACCCCTTACCGTCAAAGGCCTGTGGGTCGGAGCTTTAAACTTGGGAGGGTACAGGACAAGATCCCATTCTGTCAGTATGGTTGGACCACTCCTTCTTGGAGGCCTTTTCGATTGGTGAGGGCTTACAGATGCTGTTCTATTTTATTCATTCTTTTAGAATGAGTGCCCCCATTCTCTGGATTGCCTTCCTCTTCAGATGAAGACTTCGAGAATTTGGAGTTGGACTGTTCCTCCTCCTCTACATGCATAGAAGATGAACTCTCCCCTTCTTTCTGCTTGCCTTTTGACTTCTTAGAAGAAGTTATGACCTTTGACTTCTTCTTATCCTCAAGCAATTGTGCAAGCATCTGCTTGAGGGTATCGATGATTCTTGTTGGGCATGAATCATATCGAATTGTTCCCTATGGACTTGGGCTTGTTGTTTCAAGCGCCTGGTCGTCTCTTCAGGAGTGTTTGCCATATACACGAAGACTTCCTTCTCTACAGAAGAGTTCGAGGCCTGTGATTCTACAATGACAGAGTATGATTCACTTACTTCAATGCCCCAAGCTAGGGCACTATAGTCAATCGGGGCTACTACGCCAGTTCGAGTGCGGGTATAACGGTACACTTCTTCTGGTTCGTCATCAGACTCATCAGAGCTTAATGTCATTATTTTTCCAACTTCTGCTTGGCATAGCGCATGGGTGTGCCATGTTTGCAGTGACTTCGGGATACTCCATATCAGAGAAGGTTCTCATTCTGTGGGAACGACGCCTTTTGGCTGGTCAGGAGGTTGAGGTTAATCATTTGAATACCGACTGCTTGCTTACATGTGAGTTGCAGCGACATTCAGAGAGCATAATCGTGATGAGCCATTCACAGCAACAGGATGGAGTGATCTGATTAGCACTCCTCTTCTTTGTCAAGTAATCTCTTAGATTTGTTAGAGGGAGATCAAAGAGATTGGCATCGGGTTTTTGAGGGCTTTTCAGCTTCTGAGAGCCGTCCTTGCAAGAAACGCAGGTGTTGACACATTAAAAAGACAAGATTCTTACTGGCCTAAACAATGTCTAAACTTATCGACATTACAAAAGACAAGTGAAAGATAAGCTGATTGGTCCGAACAATGTCTAAACTTGTTGACATTTACAAAAGACAAGCGATAGACAAGTTGACGACCAGTAATATACTTGTTGACATTTACAAAAGATAAGTGACAGATAAGCTGACGACCAGTTTTCACCCATCTCCGAGGAACAAGGAAGCAACTTGGACTCTACTATCCAGTGAAGCAGACAGTAAGTTCAGATTGTCTCTAAACAGACCTCAGCCGGTCTAAGATGCTAGCACTTAGCATCGCATGAGTCCAAAGGGACAGCCTCGCCTAAGAGGCTAAGATCATCCAACTTTGCCTTGAAGCCATTCACAGCTCCGCCAGGGAGCTAACTTATAGCTTCGCCTGAAGTGCTCAGTTAACTCCGCAGAGAGTTAGCTTCGCTTGAAGCAGAAGAATGTTCGGTAGCTTCGCCAAAGACGTTATCTAGCTCTGCTGAAGAGCTGTCTTCTGACTTCGCCAGATGTTTCTTCCAGCTCCGCTGTGAGCTCGACGCGGGTGCGCCGCTGCGGGTCTGCTAGGTCAACCTTTAACCAATTAAATCTCCAGATGAGATCAAATCTAACCAGGATTGAGATCAAATCTGAGATCAAATTTGGCAGTTGATTGCCATAATCTATTGACTCTCCTAAAATGAGTAAGAAGATCAAGGAAAATCCTCCAACTATATGGAAAGGATCAAAACAGATCAAGAGGATCACCGACCTGCTATTTCTAGCTTCCCAGAAGCTGATTCTAGCCTCGCAGCAAGGCAACTTTCCAGATTTAAACAGATTTGATTCAATCTGTTTCTATATTTTCAAGGGACGATTATACCCCTGCCTCCCTATAAATAGCCCACCAGGGGCACAAGGAGAGGACACAGGAGATACGCTCCAGAGAGACGGCAGACTTCTTAAGAGGACACACCGCACGTACAAACAGAGATATATTCTCTTGAATTCAGAGATTTTTAGAGAGCTGCTTCTCTAATCAGGGTGCTGATACCCTAATACCTCCCTCTTCTCAAGGAATTTCTGGAACCACGCGAGAAGGAATTCCTAAGCGAAGGCGGTTTTGAGAAGTAACAAGAGGGTTCTACCAGCCTTCTGTTCTCCGATTCCCGGAACCAGGCGAGAAGGGAATCTCATCGCTCGCATCGTCAAAGGGACAAAGTGGTCGCGCGCTGACCAGACTCCTATCGGCACACTGATCGTGGGCGGAACTAGCACTCAAAAGTGTGTTTTATGTAAAATCGATGTAAAAGCTCGAATGTGCTAATGTACCCTCGATACTTCCGTTATAGCATTGGCTCAATGGGTCGTATCCACAGGGAAGGGAGGCGATAGAAGCATTGACAGTTTCTATTCCCGTTATTTGTTAACAATTCTTCTTTGTTGAAAGAATGAAAAAGAAAGTGAAAAGAAAGGAAAAGGAAATCCAGAATGTGGTCGGTGAGGGGAGCGATGAAAACGTCGAAGAAAACCAAAATAGAAGTGGTTTGGAAAACAAAATAGAAAATAGAATGGAACAAAGATGAACTAAGAAGGATGGTAAAAATACTGATGAAGGATAAAAAGTTGCCTTTAAAAATAAAGAAAAAGAAACCTCATGGCTACTAACTACTAAGTGATCCACTAACCATGCTAACCTCTTCGAGATAGTTGCATCACATTTTGATCCTCGGCCATCACAATCCTTGGCTCCAAGAGACGATACAAAGCATGGCTCATGGATGGTTCATCACATTCATAACATTGCAACAAGAACAAGCTAATACAAGCATCACTCATTACACTACTAGCATGAAATAAAAGAGTATGAAATAAAAGAGAGTTAGCTTGGTTAGCAAGTTAGCAAGTTAGATGTTAGAACCCATCATCTTTGGCCATCAATGGCTCTTGCAAGAATAAGGCCTTGTCGAGGCAACCCGATTCATGTGGATTATCAAGTAAGTGATTAGATGGTTAGTGGTTAGTGGTTAGATTGCCATGAGAAGAAAAACTAGCAAGAAATCATGTAGAAGGTGAAGGAGATTACATTGGAAGAGAAAGGAGGCATCTTTACATAGAGTGTCACTCTCTATTACATCAATCCCTTACTTTCTCTCTCTAGAAATTACTCAGCCCTACTACAATGATCTAAGAAAAAGAAATGAAAATATAAGAAATGAAGAACACTCACCTACACAACACTAAAATCTAGACCTACTCCTAAAAACGAAGACTCCCTCGGTTTGGCTCTCTGCAGGGGCTTTTATAGGCGAAAGATCCTTCCAGAAGACGAGACGGGGCCACGCGTCGAAAATCGACGCGTGGCTCCACAGCTTTGCCGCGGAAACGCGGCTATTGCCGCGTTTCCGCGGCAATAGCAGGGAGAGAAATCCCTGAATTTCGTCAGAACTTTCCTCTGGCCTCGTGGATTGTCAGGGTATATTCGATTTCTGGTAATTTTGTCCGCATATTCGTCTGACATGCGCAGGAGTCTAGGTTCAATGAATCTTCTAGATAATCCTTAGCTTGGCCTCCAAGTAATGCGGGATTATTACCATAAAAGAGATTTAATTAGGCTCTTATTACCCCTTTGCCCTTGAACTTTGGATCTACCTGCAATTAAGACCAAAACACGGTTTAGATCGACAATTTATTCATAAAGCGGTGAGAGAATGCGACATAATAATACAGAATTGTAGACTAATCACACCCCCACACTTATTCTTTTGCTCGTCCCGAGCAAAACAAGAAAAGAAAAAACTATACTACAAATGTTATTACACCACTTTCGCAGGTGACGCGATTGCACTGAGCGTGTGCAACAAGCCGTTAAACCTCTAGGTTACCCTAGAGGAGGAGTGTTGTCTCCTGAGGGTTTTCAGCGGATTGCACCCACAAAATCCATAAAGAAAGAAGAGAAATGTTAGTATTTTGAAAACGCATTTTGAAAGAGAGACAAGTTTATGAAATATTTTTGAAAAAAATATAAGCGATCTAAGGTCATAAGTCCACCACAAATCATTCTTCCTTAAACTTAGTCTCCATGCAAGATCTTGTCTTCAATTAAGGTAAGAATTCAAAATTGGATTGAATATTTTATCTCTCATAAAACCTAGAAAATATGCACATTGTGACAGTGAAGATTTCTGGGATTTCAACTCTAACCATCAAGCCATTTATATATATTTTTTTCTTTTTTTTCTTTTTTTTTTCTTCCCTTAGTTTTCTTAGGCTTTTTAGTTCACCCATGTAGCGAGCCTATAACCGATGACTCCCAGACCAGATGGTTTTAGGGCACCAGATGAGAAAACATCCCTCGGGTTTAAGGACTCAAGTAAACAAGGCCACAAAACTAAGGGGGATTATTTGATTTTTTTGACCACCGTTAGGCGTGAATAATCATGCTTCTTGAGGCACAATTATCCAGCTTAATAAGTGATGTTTTATTCATCATCATTTTTTTATTTATTTTTGCTTTATGGCATTTTAGGTCTTTGTTTCCATCCCAAAAATTGTGTAAGTGCAATGTGCATACTATCTAAGGCAAAAAAAATCAAGATAAAATTATCTCCCCAATTTATCTTACTTAGCCTATAATTTTAAACAAGATCCATTATTTCGACTAGGTTTAAGATGTCATAATTAAGGCTTTCTTAATTTCTAAAATCATCTTAATTTTCTTAAAAATAGATCAAAACTTTGTCTCTAATTTCAAAAGTTTTTAAAGAAAGAGAAAAATTACTATATAAAAAGGAAAGATTTCTAAAAAGTATCCTAAAAGAAGTGTAAAAGAAAGAAAATCTAAAAACTCTAAGTTAGTAAACCCTAAAAATTTTGATCGTGGGCGGAACTAGCACTCAAAAGTTTGTTTTATGTAAAATCGATGTAAAAGCTCGAATGTACATTAGTACCCTCGATACTTCCGTTATAGCATTGGCTCAACGGGTCGTATCCACAGGGAAGGGAGGCGATAGAAGCATTGACAGTTTCTATTCCCGTTATTTGTTAACAATTCTTCTTTGTTGAAAGAATGAAAAAGAAAGTGAAAAGAAAGGAAAAGGAAATCCAGAATGTGGTCGGTGAGGGAAGCGATGAAAACGTCGAAGAAAATCAAAATAGAAGTGGTTTGGAAAACAAAATAGAAAATAGAATGGAACAAAGATGAACTAAGAAGGATGGTAAAAACACTGATGAAAGGATAAAAAAGTTGCCTTTAAAAACAAAGAAAAAGAAACCTCATGGCTACTAACTACTAAGTGATCCACTAACCATGCTAACCTCTACGAGATAGTTGCCTCACATTTTGATCCTCGGCCATCACAATCCTTGGCTCCAAAAGACGATACAAAGCATGGCTCATGGATGGTTCATCACATTCATAACATTGCAACAAGAACAAGCTAATACAAGCATCACTCATTACACTACTAGCATGAAATAAAAGAGCATGAAATAAAAGAGAGTTAGCTTGGTTAGCAAGTTAGCAAGTTAGATGTTAGAACCCATCATCTTTGGCCATCAATGGCTCTTGCAAGAACAAGGCCTTGTAGAGGCAACCCGATTCATGTGGATTATCAAGTAAGTGGTTAGATGGTTAGTGGTTAGTAGTTAGATTGTCATGAGAAGAAAAACTAGCAAGAAATCATGTAGAAGGTGAAGGAGATTACATTGGAAGAGAAAGGAGGCATCTTTACATAGAGTGTCACTCTCTATTACATCAATCCCTTGCTTTCTCTCTCTAGAAATCACTCAGCCCTACTACAATGATCTAAGAAAAGAAATGAAAATACAAGAAATGAAGAACACTCACCTACACTACACTAAAATCTAGACCTACTCCTAAAAACGAAGACTCCCTCGGTTTGGCTCTCTGCAGGGGCTTTTATAGGCGAAAGATCCTTCCAGAAGACGAGACGGGGCCATGCGTCGAAAATCGACGCGTGGCTCCACAGCTTTGCCGCAGAAACGCGGCTATTGCCGCGTTTCCGCGGCAATAGCAGGGAGAGAAATCCCTGAATTTCGTCAGAACTTTCCTCTGGCCTCGTGGATTGTCAGGGTATATTCGATTTCTGGTAATTTTGTCCGCAAATTCGTCTGACATGCGCAGGAGTCTAGGTTCAATGAATCTTCTAGATAATCCTTAGCTTGGCCTCCAAGTAATGCGGGATTAATTACCATAAAAGAGGTTTAATTAGGCTCTTATTACCCCTTTGCCCTTGAACCTTGGATCTACCAGCAATTAAGACCAAAACACGGTTTAGATCGACAATTTATTCATAAAGCGGTGAGAGAATGCGACATAATAATGCAGAATTACAGACTAATTCTTTTGCTCGTCCCGAGCAAAACAAGAAAAGAAAAAACTATACTACAAATGTTATTACACCACTTTCGCAGGTGACGCGATTGCACTGAGCGTGTGCAACAAGCCGTTAAACCTCTAGGTTACTCTAGAGGAGGAGTGTTGTCTCCTGAGTGTTTTCAGCGGATTGCATCCACAAAATCCATAAAGAAAGAAGACAAATGTTAGTATTTTGAAAACGCATTTTGAAAGAGAGACAAGTTTATGAAATATTTTTGAAAAAAAATATAAGCGATCTAAGGTCATAAGTCCACCACAAATCATTCTTCCTTAAACTTAGTCTCCATGCAAGATCTTCTCTTCCATTAAGGTAAGAATTCAAAATTGGATTGAATATTTTATCTCTCATAAAACCTAGAAAATATGCACATTGTGACAGTGAAGATTTCTGGAATTTCTACTCTAACCATCAAGCCATTTATATATATTTTTTTCTTTTTTTTCTTTTTTTTCTTCCCTTAGTTTTCTTAGGCTTTCTAGTTCACCCATGTAGCGAGCCTATAACCGATGACTCCCAGACCAGATGGTTTTAGGGCACCAGATGAGAAAACATCCCTCGGTTTAAGGACTCAAGTAAACAAGGCCACAAAACTAAGGGGGATTATTTGATTCTTTTGACCACCGTTAGGCGTGAATAATCATGCTTCTTGAGGCACAATTATCCAGCTTAATAAGTGATGTTTTATTCATCATCATTTTTTTTATTTATTTTTGCTTTATGGCATTTTAGGTCTTTGTTTCCATCCCAAAAATTGTGTAAGTAATGTGCATACTATCTAAGGCAAAAAATTCAAGATAAAATTATCTCCCCAATTTATCTTACTTAGCCTATAATTT
The DNA here is from genome assembly GCA_038442645.1 of Agave tequilana. NCBI lineage: Eukaryota > Viridiplantae > Streptophyta > Magnoliopsida > Asparagales > Asparagaceae > Agave > Agave tequilana. The sequence goes on from JAVJIF010031773.1 coordinate 26,747, forward strand.
TAAACAAGATCCATTATTTCGACTAGGTTTAAGATGTCATAATTAAGGCTTTCTTAATTTCTAAGATCATCTTAATTTTCTTTAAAATAGATCAAAACTTTGTCTCTTATTTCAAAAAGTTTTTAAAGAAAGAGAAAAATTACTATACAAAAGGAAAGATTTCTAAAAAGTATCCTAAAAGAAGTGTAAAAGAAAGAAAATCTAAAAACTCTAAGTTAGTAAACCCTCCCCCACACTTATTTCATGCATTGTCCTCAATGCATCGTGATGTATGTATGCATGAAACAAATAGAGAGGGAATGGAAAAAATTACCTCAAGGTGGTGGTTCCGGTGGCGGTCTGATTGGTCCACGGAAGGCGGCCCAATCATTCTTTCGTGGAGTCCGGAGGAACCCACCAGAAACCTCCATGATACAACCCACTAAAAAGATGTATGCATGCATGATTTTTATTAACAGTTTTACCCCATCTAATTTCCAAATTTTCAAAATAATTTCGGAGTCAAATTTATCAACAACCTTGTCCCAGAATGGAATGATTTATTTGGACTCAGGAAGCACAGGAACTAATATCGACTCAGGAAAAAGACTCAAGTCAAGTAGAGGTTCGGGAGTCGAGATCGGTTCAGGAAGTGGGTCCAAATCAAGAAGATGAAGCTCAGGTCCACATTCATTTCCCCATGATGGAATGTGACTTTCTAAGAGTGGTGATTCAAGTTCAGGAGGGATGGGAATCAAAACTGACTCTAAAATGTTACTCAAATTAGGTAATAAAACAGGAGTCTATAGTGATTCGGGAATTTGAACAAGATCACAAATGGAGGATCAAAGTCACGTTCCTCATGCAGTTCAATTCCACAAAAATGAGAACTTACCAATTTATCAATGGCACTTTCAAAAGTATGAAATTGGTCAAGTTCAATATGATCATCATAAGAGATTGGTAATTCAATTTCACAATGGATAGGCACTAGATCCAATACTGACTCGGGAAATGAAGTGAAATCATGTGAAGACACTGGAGTCATAATTGAATCAGGAAGTAAAATTGAATCATCAAGTGGAAGTTCAGGATGATATTCATGCTCAAGTTCAATTTCAGGAAAAGGATAACTTGCCAAAATGTCAATGGGATTTAAAGTTTGGACAAGTTCAGGTGGGTGTGCTGAAATTGAATCGTGATTTCCAAAATGACAAGAGTCTTGGGTCATATTAATAGAGTTTGGCATGGCTGAATTGGTCAAAGGTTGATAAGTTAGAGTTTTCTCATTCTCAATAATGTTAACCAATTGACTCAATTGTTCTTCCAACCTATTGACAGACTCGGCATGTGTTTTTTGATATTGTAATAAAGACTCCTGCAAGATATCCAACCTCTTATCTAGACTTGATGTATTTCCAAATGGTTGCTCTAGAATGGGAGTATAAGAATCTTGATTTTGGAAATTTTGTGAATAATGTGAGTCAAAAATGTGTGGAGATTGAAGCTTGGACTCACACAAGAGTTCTTTACTCGTTTCCAAGGCAAATGGTTGTTCATTATGAGGAGGTGGAATTGAGCAAGACTCTTGAAGATGTTTTAGAGAGGCCAATGTTTTCTGAACGTGTTGCTTGGCCTTTTGTAAATTGGCTTCTACTCTCTTTTCGAACTCAGATTTTTCTTCAATGGGAGGTTCAGAAAAAGGAGTATATGAAGCGGAATCGGGGAATGAATATTGTGGATAAGGTGAATATGATGGACAAGGTGGACATAGGGGACAAGGAGGTTGATAATTAAACTCGGGGGACTTGAATCCCCATTGACTCTGTGACGAGTTGAAATTATTTTGAAAATTATAGTCATAAGAATGTGAGTATGGGTTGTATTGATTCGGATAAGGCCAACCCGGTGTACGTGGTTGGTGCATATTGTAAAACGCCGGGTTAGAATTATCTGAACCAAATGGGGTTGGTGTGAATATGGATTCATGTTCGGATTGAAAGAATTGTTATTGTTGAATGCCATTTCACAAACAATCAAAAAGAAAAATCAAATAACAAACAAAAAGAAAATCAAAACCAAGCCAATAGGAGGGTTGACCTAGACCTAGGCGAGATGTCCCTAGTGGCCAACGTCTGTTCAAATTTTATTAGGGCTTGGGTTGTGTGAGTGGGGAGATGATTTTTGGGCTAAGGAAGGATTATGAAATCCCACCTTATCTTGTTTGGGTTTTGCCCTTAATTTCAATTCGTGCAAGTGTGCAATATAGACAAGAATATAACACAAAGCGATAAATCACCCACGTGTTTGTCCTATGCTATATGCAATGCCATATGTACATCTCCATCCAGATCACAACAACAGAACAAAATACAGTATATTGGAATTGAATTGACATGTGCCTAAATGCAAATGTCTAAACCGTTTTAAAAGCGTCCAAATACCGTATTTTAGTTCTTTTATTTTTATGGTGTGTAGGCAATCAAAGCAAGAAAGATAGCAGTACAAATCCACTAGCTATTACAATTCACACATCCCAGAACAACAAAATTTACAATGGTCACAAAATTGCCGCAGTTTCGCGGCAAAAGTCGCGGTTCCGCGGCTTGTCTTTAGAATCTGGGGCCCTACTTTCAAGAGCAGGGAGATGCAAAGCTAGGGTCTATTCTGCAATGTTAAGCACCTATAAATATTGCCCTGCACACCAAAACAGAGAAGACAATGTTAACAAAAACGTGAAACTAAAACTATTCCCTTCCCTGGCAACGGCGCCAAAAAATTTGATCGTGGGCGGAACTAGCACTCAAAGTGTGTTTTATGTAAAATCGATGTAAAAGCTCGAATGTGCTAATGTACCCTCGATACTTCCGTTATAGCATTGGCTCAACGGGTCGTATCCACAGGGAAGGGAGGCGATAGAAGCATTGACAGTTTCTATTCCCTTTATTTGTTAACAATTCTTCTTTGTTGAAAGAATGAAAAGAAAGTGAAAAGAAAGGAAAAGGAAATCCAGAATGTGGTCGGTGAGGGGAGCGATGAAAACGTCGAAGAAAATCAAAATAGAAGTGGTTTGGAAAACAAATAGAAAATAGAATGGAACAAAGATGAACTAAGAAGGATGGTAAAAACACTGATGAAAGGATAAAAAAGTTGCCTTTAAAAACAAAGAAAAAGAAACCTCATGGCTACTAACTACTAAGTGATCCACTAACCATGCTAACCTCTTCGAGATAGTTGCCTCACATTTTGATCCTCGGCCATCACAATCCTTGGCTCCAAGAGACGATACAAAGCATGGCTCATGGATGGTTCATCACATTCATAACATTGCAACAAGAACAAGCTAATACAAGCATCACTCATTACACTACTAGCATGAAATAAAAGAGCATGAAATAAAAGAGAGTTAGCTTGGTTAGCAAGTTAGCAAGTTAGATGTTAGAACCCATCATCTTTGGCCATCAATGGCTCTTGCAAGAACAAGGCCTTGTAGAGGCAACCCGATTCATGTGGATTATCAAGTAAGTGGTTAGATGGTTAGTGGTTAGTAGTTAGATTGCCATGAGAAGAAAAACTAGCAAGAAATCATGTAGAAGGTGAAGGAGATTACATTGGAAGAGAAAGGAGGCATCTTTACATAGAGTGTCACTCTCTATTACATCAATCCCTTGCTTTCTCTCTCTAGAAATCACTCAGCCCTACTACAATGATCTAAGAAAAAGAAATGAAAATACAAGAAATGAAGAACACTCACCTACACTACACTAAAATCTAGACCTACTCCTAAAAACGAAGACTCCCTCGGTTTGGCTCTCTGCAGGGGCTTTTATAGGTGAAAGATCCTTCCAGAAGACGAGACGGGGCCACGCGTCGAAAATCGACGCGTGGCTCCACAGCTTTGCCACGGAAACGCGGCTATTGCCGCGTTTTCGCGACAATAGCAGGGAGAGAAATCCCTGAATTTCGTCAGAACTTTCCTCTGGCCTCGTGGATTGTCAGGGTATATTCGATTTCTGGTAATTTTGTCCGCATATTCGTCTGACATGCGCAGGAGTCTAGGTTCAATGAATCTTCTAGATAATCCTTAGCTTGGCCTCCAAGTAATGCGGGATTAATTACCATAAAAGAGGTTTAATTAGGCTCTTATTACCCCTTTGCCCTTGAACTTTGGATCTACCTGCAATTAAGACCAAAACACGGTTTAGATCGACAATTTATTCATAAAGCGGTGAGAGAATGCGACATAATAATGCAGAATTGTAGACTAATCACACACTTCTCTAGAATCTCAGAGGAGATCTACCTGTAATCTTTTGTGTTACTTGTAATTTAGCTCCTCGACACTTTTTTGTAAGTTTTTTCCCTTTGCAAATGAATGAAAAACAAGATGACGACTCGGCTGGGGATTGAATTCTCTACTGCTGAGAATCAAGTGTCGCAATGCGACGAACAGACCTTCGGGTCTATCTCTGAATTCGGAAAAGCCGGTGCAGCCATCTGGCTAAATCTTCAATGCAAGTCTCTGCGGAGACAGATAAGGTTCCCTGCGAGCCTAATGCGGTTCTTTGGCGCAACAAGGAAGCACGCCCACAGTCCAAGTCCACCACTTTCAAAAACCTGATCGTTTACTTCGACCAAGAAAATTTTGAAGAAGTCCTCTCTGGGGGTGGTCTAATGCTTCATGCACGGAAGCATAGAAAGGTCTCCATGACCAAGGTTTCAGAACAGAAACCTGGAGCATAATTCTGCCAACACCCCTCAGCCTCTCGTGTGGCTAGTCAGGTTCCTTGCGAACCTAAGTCTCCCTTGTCAAAGCAGATGTGGAGGCCAAAACAAAAGGCTCTGTATAAAGCCTCAGGTGTAGCTACGCCACAAGTGCGTCTCTCTTGCGAAGAAAAAGGCAAGATGCCTGCCTGCTCCAACGAGGCTGCTAGCCGCGAAGTCACAACGGCGACCATACCTTCGCCCAATTCAAGAGCAGTAACGCCTCGCGCCAGCCTCGTTCTCATGAGCAAAGCTACTGTACCTCAGGGTACGCATGATATTCATAGCCACGAAGCTAGAACCAAAGCATCACAGCGTGCTTCGTTCCCCAGTTCTTCAAGTACTAAGCTCGCTCCTCGCAGCGAATCTAAGGGATTGTCCCTATGTGCTGATAACGGTGCTTATGTAGTTTCAGCGCCCAAAGGCGTTTCCAAGGCTTTTAGCCGCAAATTTAGTGCTAAAGCTCTATCTAAGGCTAATCATGTTCGCAGCAACATAGCGGATAAAGCACCACAGCGTGCTTCGCTCCTCAGTTCATTAAACACTAAGCTCGCCCTTCGCAGCGGAGCTAAGGGATCGTCCCTAAGTGTTGACAGCGGTGTTTATGCAGCTTCAGTACCTAAGGACATTCCCAAGGTTCTTAGCCGCGAAATTAGAGCTAAAGCACTATTTAATGCTAATTACCTCTGCAGTGATGAAAAGAACAGAGCATGCATCCACCTAGGAATCTCAAAGAGCTTAGAGGCTTGCAAGGTAAACTAGCTTATATTAGAAGATTCATCACAAATCTCTCAGGCCGCTATCAACCGTTCACCCGACTCATGAAAAAAGGGTGCTTCCTTTGTATGGGATCAAGCTTGTTAAGAAGCTTATGAGGATATCAAGACATATCTCACAAAACCTCCAGTCTTAGTAGCACCCACATCAGGAAAACCATTCTTTCTTTATGTGAAAGCTATGGACCATTCTCTTGGTGCCTTGCTTGCTCAAGAAGACGACAATGGTCACGAACAGGCCATTTATTATCTGAGCAGGACTCTGATAGGGGCGGAATCTCACTATAATCCTATTGAGAAGGAGTGCTTAGCTCTTATCTTTGCCGTTCAAAAGACACAACATTATTTGGTTGGCCAAACCATACATGTTATTTCCAGAGTGAATCCTTTGCGTCTTCTAAGCCAGGATCATTAAATTCAAGATTAGCTAAATGGGCGCTGCTTTTGTCTCAATACGACATGAACTTTATCCCTTAAAAGGCGGTTAAAGGCCAGGCCCTTGCAGAGTTCTTGCCTGCTGATCCAGTTCCGGAGCACTCAAAACTTCATGAAGATATTTTAGATGAAGTCTTCGAGTCCAATGTAACCTCAGAGGATGAAGTTTGGATGTTCTTCGATGGAGCATCATGAATAGGCCCTAAAGGCAGGATCATCGCGGGCGTGGGGGTTGTGTTATCTCTCCACAGAGTCATGTCCTTCCTAGAGCATTCTCTCTGATGGAATCATGCTCCAACAATGTAGCGGAATATAATGCTCTGCTTATTGGCCTTCAGCTCGCCCACGGAATGGGGGTACGCTACCTCGAAGCCTACGACGATTCGAAACTGATTATCAATCAGGTTAAAGGCGAATATGAGGTCCGCCACGAAGACTTGGTGACTTATTACCATACATCCATTGAATTGGCTAATCTATTTAATGGTTTCTATATCGGGCACATGTCTCGATCTCAAAATATCAAGGCAGATGCTCTTGCTGCATTAGCAACAACATTAGCCTTACAGGTCGACACCGAGTATCACCTCACAGTGGCAACTCGACACCTTGTATGCTCTAAGCATATGTTAAGAACCCGAGAAGTCTATAATGTCTCCACGGATCTTGAGCCGAGAGATTGGCGATTTTCTCTCATCGACTATGCCTTACATGGTCTGCTGCCGGACGATCCTAAAGAAGCAGCATCCATCAGACGAAGGTCACTCCGTTTCTACTACGATCCAACTCTGAAGACTCTTTACTGTCGTTCATATGACGGTGTCCTCCTCCGTTGCCTTTCCAATTCAGAGGGCAGGAAGTGCTTAAAGAAGCACACGACGACATTTGCGGAGCTCATCAGCCAGGTCCAAAACTTAAAAACAGATTGCATAGGCTTGGATACCATTGCCATGATAGACGATGCCATCCAATATGCACGGAGGTGTAAAGCGTGCCAGATTCATGCGGACTTCATACACCTACCCTCAGAGTTGCTCCACCCAACTATTGCTTCATGGCTATTTGAAGCATGGGAAATCGATGTCATAGGGCCAATCAGCCCCTCTTCGACGAAAGGACACCGGTTTATCCTGGCAATAACCGATTACTTTTCAAAATGGGCAGAAGCTATACCACTGGTTGAAGTCAAAACCTCTAATGTAGTTAACTTAATCAAACACTATGTCATCCATCGATTTGGTGTCCTAGGCGGATCATCCATGATAATGGTCCTCAATTCATAAGCCAGGTATTCTATCGGTTCTGTTACAAATACCGAATTCAGAATGTGGCTTCAACCGCCTATAACCCCCCCCCCCCCCCGCTAATGGCTTGGCAGAAGCATTCAATAAAATAGTCATCAAGTTGCTCAAGAAGTTTGTCTCCTCGAATAAGCGAGATTGGGACGAAAAGCTTGGTGAATGTCTTTGGGCCTACTGAACCACGGTTCGGACCCCGACAGCAATACGCCTTTCTCCCTAGTATACGGGTGTGAAGCAGTTATACCATTGGAGATCCAGATGCCGTCATTATGAGTCGCTTTAATGACTAAGATCACATCAGAGGACAATGATCGGTTGCGCCTTCAAGAGCTCGAAATCCTAGATGAGAAGCGACTACAAGCTCAGCAACACATCGAGTTGTATCAAGCTCGAATCTCAAAATCCTTCAATAAGAAGGTCAAACAAAGAGTCTTTCAGAAAGGAGATTTGGTTTTAACCGTCAGATGACCGATGATCATGACGCACAAAACCAAAGGCAAATTTTAGCCTAAATGGGAAGGACCGTTTGTAATAGAAACAGTCTATTCAAACGGAGCATACCGCCTTATGACTTCAGATGGCGATTTACTCATGATGCCGATCAATGGCAAGTTCTTAAAGAAGTATTATCCTTGATTAAGGATCCTTCTCATGATCAAGTTAACATTACACCTCTGATCAAGACCTTCAAATCTAAGGTGCACGCAAAGAGAGCCTCTCTCTTCCTCCAAATGAGGTCATACAACCATAAATCAGTAGGAACCTGGTCATACACTGGTTGTCCCAAAGGAAAATCAAGGTTACACATACGCTAACCAAATGATCCAACACCTTTAACGGTTAAGGATAGAGGAAAATGTTGGCCTATAAGCCCAACATAGGTCCTCGATAACTCATCATGCTGAGAGGAATAACATGGCTAGCCCAACTCAAACGATAGTTGGTAAAAGCATATCAAACCCGTTGACAGCTGGGGATTTGCTAAAATCCTAAGGGACTTGTTCCCATTTGATTCCCTCTCCAAAATCACTTACCAATTCTCACCCATAGAATGGTAAGGCTACATATACAAATCTCTTCGTCTATTTCGTTGTTACGTTAACATTAAACCTATGATAGTGATTTCCTCGTTTCTCTACGTGAAAACAGGACCTTTTCCCAATTCCATCAAAACTTTTGAGCTTGGTGGCTTCTCAACCGGTTATGTCATTGCGACCTCTGAACCGGCAGATAGCCAAGTCTCAATTTCGAGCCTGTTGACATTTATAAAAGATAGGTCTCACCTTTTAGTCCGTCAAGGACTAACTTTTGAGCTTGGTGGCTTCCCAACTGGTTATGTCATTGCAACCTCTGAACCGGCAGATAGCCAAGTCTCAATTTTGAGCTTGTTGACATTTACAAAAGACAAGTCTCAATTTCGAGCCTGTTGACATTTACAAAAGATAGGTCTCACCTTTTAGTCCGTCAAGGACTAACTTTTGAGCTTGGTGGCTTCTCAACTAGTTATGTCATTGCGACCTCTGAACCGGCAGATAGCCAAGTCTCAATTTCAAGCCTGTTGACATTTACAAAGACAGGTCTCACCTTTTAGTCCGTCAAGGACTAACTTTTGAGCTTGGTGGCTTCTCAACCGGTTATGTCATTGCGACCTCTGAACCGGCAGATAGCCAAGTCTCAATTTCGAGCTTATTGACATTTACAAAAGACAGGTCTCACCTTTTAGTCCATTAAGGACTATTTTGAGCTTGATGGCTTCTCAACTGGTTATGTCATTGCGACCTCTGAACTGGCAGATAGCCGAGTCTCAATTCCGAGCCTGTTGACATTTACAAAAGACAGGTCTCACCTTTTAGTCCGTCAAGGACTAACTTTTGAGCTTGGTGGCTTCTCAACCGGTTATGTCATTGCGACCTCTGAACCGGCAGATAGCCAAATCTCAATTTCGAGCTTGTTGACATTTACAAAAGACAGGTCTCACCTTTTAGTCCGTCAAGGACTATTTTGAGCTTGGTGGCTTCTCAACTGGTTATGTCATGCGACCTCTGAACCGGCAGATAGCCAAGTCTCAATTTCGAGCCTGTTGACATTTACAAAAGACAGGTCTCATGATTGAGATTTTCCCTGCACACAAAAATAAAATTTTATATTGAGAACAAGATGTGCAAGGTGCTCAATTCTAATCCGCTGTAGAAATGGCTATGCGGGTCGTGATCCTCAAGGAGGGACTAGCGATGGAAGCTTGTTAAGTAAGTTCTCTAAAAATTTCTTCTTTTAGTTATTAAAAGGAAAATAAGAAAATAGTGGTTAAAGTTAGGTTAAGAAGAAAGCGGTAGGTTAAGAAGATGGAGAAATAGAAGCGATATTTACAATAAGTCGGGAAAGAAAGAGTTGGTAGATGAGGTGTTGGTGACTTAATCTACAGAAATAAAAGAAAAGAAAGGAACACTTACCTTAGTTTGGTTGATGAAATACGTGAAAACCTTACATGTTCTACCTTGCTTCGGAGGCGTTCAACGCATAAATCATAGGATCGAGTTTAGTCCCTATTCGCATTATATCATCAAGCTGGGCAAGAATGAAGTGATACGGACCTTGAGGAGGAGAACATTTCCATGAAGTATCGTTGGCACTCACAAAGACTTGTTATACTTGTGCTTCGGAAATCACTTGCATGCTCATCAAAAACAAACAAAGATAAAATAGAAAGGAAAAGAAAACAAAAGGAAAGTAAAACAATGATATAAGAAAAATATTACCTTTATTGCTTGAAACAATGGAAGAAAGGAAGAGGGTACATCGGTGTCACTCTCAACATAGGCCTCTCCCTCTTAAAAGAAAATAAAGATTACAAAAGAAAAATAAAAACTAAGTTACAACCTAGCCTAAAAACCCTAGATTTGGCCCTGTACTTCGTTGGACGCCCTTCTCGGTTGCTCTGCAAGGGTATTTATAGGTGCAGAAGGAGGTAGAGTCCCAATACGACTCCTCCACTGAAACCGTTGCCCTGGCTCATCCAAACTGTCGCGGAAACGCGGCTTGGGCCGCGTTTTCGCGGCCAAGTTGTGTCGGCTGGCCACGCGCTTTTGCGCGTGGCCTTCTCTGGTCAGTCCATCTGGGTTTATCTTTCTGGAAGATGTATCCTGACTCTTTATTTCGGGATTTCGGGATAACTTGGGAAGCAAGTTACCCTAAATCCAAATCTTTTATCAACGAATTTGTGATCTTGAACTCTCCTTCTTTGGCTTTTATCCTCATCCTGCAAGTATTTAGGGTCGAATAGAAGTCTATCCTTCCCTCTTCTTTTAGTATTTGCAACTATTGCCCTTAGTAATTGCAATTTTGATATTTGATAATTGTAACTTTTGCATTGGGCTTGAACATGGGCTTTTGGGCTTCTTTTAAGGCTTTATTCCTTTATTTTTATTACTCAAGGCCTGCACACAATAAATAATAAAATATTAGTTAATAGTGCATGATTATATGAATAAATATGAAAATGTGATAGTATATGTATTGATAAATATGCACTTTTTACTACCTATCATCTCACCTTTTAGTCCGTCAAGGACTAACTTTTGAGCTTGGTGGCTTCTCAACGGGTTATGTCATTGCGACCTCTGAACTGACAGATAACCAAGTCTCAATTTCGAGCTTGTTGACATTTACAAAAGTCAAGTCTCATTTCGAGCCTGTTGACATTTACAAAAGACAGGTCTCACCTTTTAGTCCGTCAAGGACTAACTTTTGAGCTTGGTGGCTTCTCAACTAGTTATGTCATTGCGACCTTTGAACCGGCAGATAGCCAAGTCTCACCTTTTTTTTTAGTCTGACAGGGACTACTTTCGAGCTTGGTGGCTTCTCAACCGGTTACATCATTGCGATCTCTGAATCGGCAGATAGCCAAGTCTCATTATTCAGTCCAGTAAGGACTATTTTATCAAATGGCTGCAATGCAACTTGAAAGCGACAATTCAAAAGATAAAACAAGTTGGAAACATGACAGGGGAGTCAAAACAAAATTATTTTTATTGAGTCCAAGAAGAAGGGATACATGAAGGCACATATATTACAAGCTATGAGCGTGCGTCATAAGATCTGATCCGTTCTTCAAGAAAGGCCAGCCTTGTCTTCCTATCATTAGCAGCCCTGACGAGCGCCTGCGACCTTAGCTCAGCCTCATTAAAACTCGCCGTCTGAGCCAAGCAAGCTTCAACCTCAACCAAGGTTGCCCTCTGAGCTGACTCCTACCGCGAGAGTTCGTCACTCTGAGCCTTAAGCTGCTCAAGCCGTGCAGTCTCTTTAAGACGCACTGGTTCAGCCTTAGATAAAAGAAGATTAGCCTTCCTGATCATCTCCTTGGCCTTTTCAATTTTATCTTCAGCATCAAGAAGAGCACTGCTAGAAGCATCTATGGCGTCCCCGAGCTCTACCTTCCTTGTCCCCAAGGATTTTAATTCAGAAGAAATGGCCTTAGCGGCTTCTTGAGCGGCAAGATAAGCTTCATGCATTTGAGCGATAAGGTGCGCAAGCTGCTCATTAACTGAGGACTCCAGGTCCGAATGGCTAAGACAGAGCCATTCATCTACATCCCTCTCAAGTTGGTCCACCAGAAGTTCTAATGCAGCGGCCTGGTCATCCCCTCCAAAGTCTTGGATACTCTCAATGCTTCGAGAGAGGATCACCTTTAGAGCAGAGAATGAGGTGGTCGAGCCTTTCAAAATCAAATTGATGGATCACTTCAAGCCCTTATAAAAGCTATTGACTAGCTCAGCCATGAATTCATTCTCGACCTCAATCACTCCTGGTAAACGAGCAGCCCCTGAAGATTCCACTGGCTTTATTGACACCACTGTGAAAGGAATAGTAGAAGCACTGGCTGCAGCAACATAAGAGGTCATCGGTGATCTCGGCGGGTTCTTCATTGAAACTAGTACACTAGTCACAACCGAGGTCGGACTAGTGACTATTTCTGGAAGAGCGGGCTCAACCACCAGTATTGGGGAAGTAGGACTGGTAATCACCCTCAGCTCTGCACCTGGCAAAATAGATGGCGATTGCGAAACTGATGGCACCTCATTCATTGATATAGTTGGAAGTGAGGTTGCCTCCGTGACTACCGTCCCCTCAATCTCTGTTCCTCTGACTGGTTCAGGCTGATAAGACGGCAGGTCACCATACAAAGCATCTGACTCAGCAGCATCTGCCGCAGTCGAAGTGCTTACTTCACCCCTGGATCCCTCAGGAATATGGGTGGGCTCTCTTGAAGTCGACGCACCCAGAGGCGGAACACCTGCGACAAGACTTTGTTTAGGCAAGGCAAAACAAATAGCAAGAGTCAAAAGGTCAAAACCATACCAAAAGATAATGTCACCTCAATTGTCTTGGCGGCTACATCAGTCTTTACGGGCTCCATCGGAAATCTTTGGCGGAATCAACATGAATGGTCAGCCTGCCTTCGCTTGCCTAACCCTCCGTGGTCCACCCAAAGGAGCTAGAAGCTTCAGAACTTCCTTTCGAAGTCCCGGCGCCCGAAGGACCGACATCAGTCGCGTCACCTCCAGACTCTTCTGAGACGGCGAAATAGCCAGCCTCATCGCCCCCCTTATAAGTAAACAAGGGATCATAATGCTCCCCTTATTCTCCAACAGCTTCAGCTCTCGGGCTTCTCACCGCCTCGGTGCCTGAATCACAAAGCAAATAATAAGCTATCCCGAACACATAAAAAGTATATTACAAGGACGAAGCTGATCTTACCTGGGTCCAGAGCGACTTCGCCAGTAGTCAGTTTGGGAACCGATGATTCAACTACTAACGGAGTAGGAGAAGGAAATGCTGCAGATGGTTCACCCTCTACGACAACTGTAGAGGCCTGGCGACGGGGTTTCCTCACCACCTGCTTCCTGCGAGATCCACTCTTCCGTTTTCGCTTGAAGTGGACGTCGGGATCCTCCTCCTCCACTTCTTCTACGTGTTCTGTGGGGGCCATCCCCGCTACGCCAGAAGCAACTACAGGAGTCTCAGCGCCTATCTCCGCTTCGAAGTGAGGACTTTCTGCATCCGAGGCTTCACTATCGTCAACAGCAATAAACTCCCCAAGGCCTGGGACGCGAACTCTTTTACCCTCACCTTTCTCAGTGACTTTCCTTTTTAGCTGCTGAGAAATCAACTTCACACCAGAAGAGTTGATAGAGAATCCGGTGGGTGTGGAGTTTGAGGTTGCATACCACTGGCAGAATCCCAGGGTTATTAAAAGGTTCAGAGTTCTTAGCGGCATCCACAGTCGCGCCTCGGTACAGCCTACAATGAAGAACCGCCAGGCACGGGCTCCATCGCTGAGGCTCCCCATGAAAGCCAGACTGAGGTTTGGGTTGCCCACGTACAGTTGGTCATATCCAAACTGACGGGCAAACCGATTTGGAACATAAGGCTCTAAGTAACAGGTGTCCCCGCTTATGTACAATAAATATGAGGGCCGAATGCTAACCAGCCACTCAAAAATTCCCCGGCTCAATGATGTCTGCCCTTCCCCTGAGTCTTTGAACTCCTCTCCATAGTCTGCATCTCGAATATAGGGGAAGTAGCGGAAAAGGCTATAGACGTCATAGCGATTCAGCAACTTACTGACTGGTCCTCAGCCATGAACATCCCTCGAATCGACGGAGAAGCACCGTTCGAACACCTTCTAGGGGGTCCTCTCCAGCTTCGATCAAGGGGGACAGTGAAGGGCAAACCACGCCATTAAATATGTATACGGCATACCTATTCTGGGGTTCGGTCCGTCGCTGGGCAAAACAGTCCCCTTTCCCCGCTTCATCGTTGGTGACCTACAGAAAGCCTCCGTCAATGCACGAAGCCCTCTCTGAATACAACACACCATGGCCAGAAGAAGTCCCAGAAAACGACCATGGACTAGACGAACAGCAGGCAGCAGGACAGTCGGATGAATGACGTTACCAGACGAAGATGGCACCACGCACCTCTTCAACCAGACTGTCAAGAAACCAGCCAGTAGTGCCTTCCGGGACATCGGCCGACGAGCCTGGTGATGAAAACTCTGAAGAATATCACCTTTCTCATAAGGGCCGTCGTCTTCTTCCACAATTAGATCCCTTGAGAATGTTTTTGCATCCGGCTAAGATGTCTTCGTCAGCGACTCCACAATGAGCCGCTTCAGAAGTGTTTTCCGTATCGGGGAACAAATACTCTCCCCAGCTCTTCAAGCTGCATGAAGTTCCTCTACTGCTTCCATGCATGTTGGAGCAAATGTACAAGTGGCACATTAACTCCAAGTAGGTCTCAAATAAGGCGGGCTCCTGCTTCTCCAGAAGTGCCAATTTTGCCTCGCATGGGAAATATTCTTCGTATGGGAGAGATCCCAAAGGCAGAGCAGAGACTTCCCACATCTCGTGCAGAGGCATACCCAATTCTCCAACAAAGGTGAAGAAAGTCCCTGTAGCCGGTAGTATAACTCGAAGATGGCGTAGAAGTTCGCTACGTTCATCTGAATGCCATAGCAGGTCGCTCTGACGCCTCATAAAGATTCAGCCTCTCCAATCCTTCTCGAAATAAGCAAGGACATATAGAGTCAAATCCCTCCATCATGCCTTCGGAGGGTGAAACCACCCTGGAGTCCTAAAATCGGTGGCTAGGTAATTCCCATGAACTTTAAAGAATTGATTGCCAACAGTCTGTGCCACCACAGGATTTTCTCCCACTGGGATGTCTCGCGATACATTCCCAGGGTGTAGGCCCATTATGCAACGAGGAGGTCCCGCCCTTGTGTAACCGGGTGAGGGAAGTATCAATTTCCCTACGTGAACGGAGTCAGTACTCCGACTCACTTGCCATTGCATCTTCCAAGCCTTCGTCACGCATTGGAAGAAAGACAAGGGAAAGTTCCGCTTATTAGACGAAAAATAGAACTTCTCGCCATTCAATTGGAAAAGCCACTGCCCTTCTCTGGCTAGCAGCTGGCGATCATGGTCTGGCGCCGCATCCTCAAACATGAAGTCAGGCTTCCGATAGATTCGTCGGTCAAAATCTTCAAGGGAAGCAGTAGTCAGGATGCTCCTCATGGTGCGTTGATCCCCACCGTAAATAAGCGTGTCTCGAGCAGGAGAGCTCCACTTGCTGAACAGAGAAGCCTGCCCTTGGAACTGCATGCCAATATTGCCATCTAATCCCCTGGCCATCCCAAATAGACTGTTCAAAGGACCAGGAGTGTAGTACACTGCAAGAACAAAGAAAAACTATGATGAGTTCATCAGCCAAACAAAGGCTAAAACAAAAATACAATTTTTGTTAAGGCATAGCCTCGCTCTCTGAGCAAAGCTGGCCTAACGATAGCTTTGCCCCAAAGCTTAGCTTCGCAGCTGCAGTGTAACTCTGCATCCCACACGAAGGCAGGATGCGGGAACATATCCAAGTGTTAACTTCGCTCTAGAAGCTTAGCTTCAAACAATAGAATGCCACAAAATCCCAAGGGCTAACTTCGTCAGAAGGGTATTACGGTCCTTTTCTGTTAAATTTCAAAGGACAGCTTCACATCCTGTCATTCAACAGGATATGAACCGCCTAAGGATAGCTTCGCTTGGAAGCTTAAAGAAGAACTCTTCAGTTCTTGGATTCCCGATCAAGAAATTAAAGAAAATTCAGGGAATTGAACTCCCTAAAATCACAAAGATCATGATTGATCGTCCTAGATTCATTTAAAGACAGCCAGAAATCGGCTTAAAGAGAGAAATGGCAATCTCTCTTAAAGGGAAAAATCCCTACCGGCGATCGGTCGTTCGATGACCGGAGAAGGAGAAGGACCCTCCGTTGCAGAGGTTACGACCTCTTTTACCGCTCGTCTCTTGGGAGCCATTGAAGAACTGTGAAAGCTCTTAAACTCTTGAATGAAGAGGAAAGAGGAAGAAGAAGAGTCAAGTGCTCTGGAAAATTTTAAAGAGAAGTGATGCTTTCTCTCTCAGCCCGATCGAGCTTTTATAGGCCGATGATCGCCTGAAACGACGCCTCGAAAAGAGTACAGGCTGTCGTTTCAAATTAATTTGAAACGGCGCCTAAAGCGCCTTCCCGAGAAGTGTTGATACAACCCCACTTAGGGCTAACTCCGCCACAATTCAAGTGCTGACTTAGCGTGACGTATCGATAGCTCCGCTAAAGGCACAGTCCGAACTTCGCGAAAAAATTTATGCTAGCTTCACTGGAAGCTTGTCCTTAATTCAGAAACGATTGTCCTTAGCTTCACATGGCTCTGCTGAGTTAAAATAGAATAAAGGCAAAGCAAAAATCATATGAGCAGAAAATGAACTTTCATTGATTTAAAAGGAAAGGTACATTGATACTACATCAAGGTTGTGTTTCATACAACAGAGTCATTTGCTCGAAAGACATACAAGTGGTCTTATCTACTTTCAAGCCAAACCAACTGGATGCGAAAGGCCTTCCTCCTGCACAAGGCTGTAATCTTTCGTGGAACAGATGGTGCCACCAGGACAAGGCCGCAATCCTTCGCATAATGGCAGATTGTGCCACCAGGAAGCTGGACCTTCTTTGATCAAAACTGGCGAAGGACTGATCGCCACCAGCAGGTTGGATCTTCCTTGATGAAAATTGGCAAGGGAAGGATCCGAGATCTTACAGGTGATGTCCGCTTTCCCGAAGTGGATCATCTCGGATAAGCGACTGCCAGCCTCGCCTGGAAGTGGATCATCTCGGATAAGCGACTGCCAACCTCTTCTAGGAACACACATCAGCTGCCCCAATTGTTCTTCCTGCTTAGGATTTAAAGTTTCAACTAAAAAGCAAGAGGCAACCTTCTGGTCTCTTCCATCAGAGATTCGCGAACATAGCTCACTGTGATGCAAACTGAAACAAGTTAGCAGTAAGTCAAAGGAAAAGCTGCCAAGAAATGCTAAGTCAAATTTTTTGGGGCGAAGCAATTTATATCCGACTCAGTTAAGGATTGATTTCAGTTAAAGCAGAGGGTAGCCTCGCTTGCACAGTGATGATGGGCTAGCTCAGCATAAGCCAAGTTCTAGCCTCGCCTATATGGCTAAGCCAAACTGATCCTGAGGGACGCAGTCTTAGCCCCACCTATATGGCAAGACTGGCTCAACTTTGAAGAGACTAAGTCCCTAGTTTTGCCTAAATGGCGAGCTTAACACACATGAAACGATCTTTCTTTGATCAAGTCAAAATGATAGCTTCGCTGCGAAGCTAGGCTAAAACCCTTCTCTGCAGAAGGACAAGGAAATCAATCCCTGAGGCAGCTATTAAAGCTAAATTAAGAGAGTTAAACTCCCTAAAAGTAATCAGTCTATTGGTGAAGTCTCTGGATGACTGAGACTTACCGGTCCTTGTCCGGGTGATAACCAGAGTGGTCATCCCCACTAGTTCAGAAATCTAAGTATCTCTCTCTAATAACCAAGAGAAGAGAAGAGCAGATCACTTCTCTTCAGAAGACCTCATGTGTCCTATTTATAGGCCTCATGGCCTAATCGCTGCCGCTTCAAGCATGGAAGCGCAAGCACATTTAAGGCATTTATTGAACCTTAAGAGAAGGAACGGTTTCCCTTGGAACCGTGCAAAGGAAGAAATGATCTCCCTCATAAAGGCATTTATTACGCCTTGAGAAAGGGAATATCCTCCCTCGAAACATACAAGGAAATAATATCTCCCTCGATTAATGCAAGAGAAGTCATCCTTCTCGTGACTGGCCTAAAGCAGTTGGCCTCGGGAAAAGGAAGATTTTCCAAAGCGAACTTATTCCGGGAAGGCTCAGACGAGAAGCTACCCAGATGCGAAGCTACTCAGAGTCGCGAATCTACACGATTCTTCGGCGAATCTATCCCAAAGCAGGATTGAAAGCAAAGCTAAACTCAATCACCATGGCGACGTTCGTACTTCACATACCACCGATCAAAGCAATTCAAAGTATTTCGAAGTCTGAGCCATTGCAGACTTTCGAAAACTTTAAAGGGGGTCTTGTTGACACTTTAAAAAGACAAGATTCTTACTGATCTGAACAATGTCTAAACTTGTTGACATTTACAAAAGACAAGTGAAAGATAGGCTGATTGGTCCGAACAATGTCTAAACTTGTTGAAATTTACAAAAGACAAGCGATAGACAAGCTGATGACCAGTTCTGTACTTGTTAACATTTCCAAAAGACAAGTGACAGATAAGCTGACGACCAGTTTTCACCCATCTCCGAGGGACAAGGAAGCAACTTGGACTCTACTATTCAGTGAAGCAAACAGTAAACCAGATTGTCTCTAAACAGACCTCAGCAGGTCTAAAATGCTAGCACTTAGCATCACATGCGCCCAAAGGGACAGCCTCACCTAAGAGGCTAAGATCATCCAACTTCGCTTTGAAGCCATTCACAGCTCCGCCAGGGAGCTAACTTATAGCTTCGCCTGAAGTGCTCAGTTAACTCCGCAGAGAGTTAGCTTCGCTTGAAGCAAAAAAATGTTCGGTAGCTTCGCCACAGACGTTATCTAGCTCCGCTGAAGAGCTGTCTTCTGACTTCGCCAGATGTTTCTTCCAGCTCCGCTGTGAGCTCGACGCGGGTGCGCCGCTGCGGGTCTGCTATGGTCAACCTTTGACCAATTAAATCTCTAAACAAGATCAAATCTAACTAGGATTGAGATCAAATCCAATCAAGATCAAATTTGAGATCAAACTGGCAGTTGATTGCCATAATCTATTGACTCTCCTAAAACGAGTAAGAAGATCAAGGGAAATCCTCCAACTATATGGAAAGGAACAAAACAGATCAAGAGGATCAACCGACCTGCTATTTCTAGCTTCGCAGAAGCTGATTCTAGCCTCGCAGCAAGGCTACTTTCCAGATTTAAACAGATTTGATTCAATCTGTTTCTATATTTTCAAGGGACGATTATACCCCTGCTCTCCCTATAAATAGCCCAACAGGGCACAAGGAGAGGACACAGGCGATACGCTCCAGAGAGACGACAGACTTCTTAAGAGGACGCACCGCGCGTACAAACAGAGATATATTCTCTTGAATTCAGAGACTTTTAAAGAGCTGCTTCTCTAATCAGGGTGCTGATACCCTAATACCTCTCTCTTCTCAAGGAATTTTTGGAACCAGGCGAGAAGGAATTCCTAAGTAAAGGTGGTTTTGAGAAGTAACAAGAGGGTTCTACCAACCTTCTGTTCTCTGATTCCAGAACCAGGCGAGAAGGGAATCTCATCGCTCGCATCGTCAAAGGGACAAAGTGGTCGCGCGCTGACCAGACTCCTATCGGCATACTTCTCTAGAATCTCAGAGGAGATCTACCTGTAATCTTTTGTGTTACTTGTAATTTAGCTCCTCGATACTTTTTTGTAAGTTTTTTCCCCTTTGTAAATCAATGGACGTCAGCAGGGTTGAGAAACGCGGAGCTCACGTTCCATGGAACAAACGCGGCCCTCACATTTTGACATTGAAAGCGAGTCTCATGCCTCTGCTGACAAGAGATGCAGACGTCACGCTGCTGATTGTCGCATTTAGCTAGCAACACTTGAGAAACATGGACCTTCTGAGTCCTGTGTTCTATTATAGAGACGCGGATCTCATGTCTCTGAGAAGAGGCACGGACTTCGCGCTGCTGATTGTCACATTTGACAGGTAAAGACTCAGAAACGTAAGCCTTTTGAGCTTCGTATTTTGGTCTCCATATGCGAACTTCGCGCGTATGACGTAACTCAGAAGAGATGCAAGCTTGAGCCTCGCATTCTGTATTTGCTGGACAGATAGTTGTTCCAGCTTCTTACGTCTGTAGTTAACGCGCGCGTCACCTCTATCGATGTTCGGCATTCTAGTTACGTCGTAAGGGTTGTTGGAAACCCCCAGTAACCCGAGCTGAGGAAAAGGACGGATGTGGCCAGTTTGACCATCAACAACGTTGGCCTCGCGGGTCTCGTGAGAGACATTGACACAGGTGTTACACATGGTACGTCCAGCCATGATACTCCCTGCACAAACCACATTCGGAGAAGCATCCGAAAAGGACCGGAGCTGATCTCTGAAGAAACCTTACAGTACTGCCCCGTCCTTGGGCTTTTAGAGGCGGAAGAGAGGAACTCTTCACACTTTGCCTATTCAAATTCCACTATAAGCGATTCGACCATTCTTCCCATGTAGGTGATATCATCTTGCGCCACGACTTGCTCATCAGTAGAGAAAGTGATCCCCAGTGGAGTCGCCATCTCTTGTTTGGTCTGGGAAATGTTTAGAGGATTGTAATAAAATTTCCTTGAATCAATAAAAGATTACAACAATCTGAAAAAATCCGATTACAAGAGAGAGAAGATATTCAAACTCAAATCTTCTCTTTATTTAATGCTGGGTTCTTTATGTGGCAGTGGAAAGTGAATCTTATTTTTTGTTGACTGGGTGGACGTCACAATCTTTTGGAATTTTTTCTTCGGACTATGGACTGAGTTGCGCAGCTCCTATCCAATGAAATCTCAAAGAGACTTGAGGCAAAACAAAGTTGTACTCAGCAAGTTGTTAGAAGAGTCAAACTCTTTTGTATTCCTCAGTTAAAGATTCTGATTTCTCTGAGACTTGCGACTAAAAACTCTCGACACCTCTAAAAATCTCCCCTCTCCAGTAGCAAACTAAGCTATTTATAGGGTTTTAAGGGTAAAACTGTCCCCTAAAAACCCTCCATAATGGGGTTAACTCTCCTCATTATGTGGACAGTAATTGACCTAGTAATGAGGATAGTTATAACCATAACGCATAGCTTCTCTGTATTCAGAATGCGGGTTTCGAGCCTCGCATTTCAGATGCCGACTCCGAACCTTGCTAGACGCGGGTTTAGAACTCTGCAAGGCGCGGGCTTCATACTCTGCGTCTTGGAACTGCGGTGATATCAAGTCGCGTGCTTCAGGCTCTGCGACTTGCGACTGTAGTGATATCGAGAAGCAGGCTTCAACCCTCACGTCTTGGTACTGTACTGATGTTGGCTTCGAGTCGCGTCTTGGTTGCTACAGTCCAGCTGGGACGCAGGCTTCGATCCTTGTGTATGGGTTCTGTACTGATGTTGAGGTACGGGCTTCATGCTCTGCGCCTTAGAATTACGCAAGTGGCTATGATAAACCTCGCGTCTAAGTATAGACTGTTCTCTAAAGACTTATCTTCAG
The DNA here is from genome assembly GCA_038442645.1 of Agave tequilana. Lineage (NCBI taxonomy): Eukaryota > Viridiplantae > Streptophyta > Magnoliopsida > Asparagales > Asparagaceae > Agave > Agave tequilana. Next base: position 48,167 of record JAVJIF010031773.1, read on the forward strand.
TGATTTTTAGACAGTCTACAATTGCCATGTTTGGTGGTGAGAGGCCAAACAGAAACAATCTATTTGGTTGTGCATAGCCGAACAGATTGTTTCTGTTCGGCCTTTTATTCCCGAGCAGAAAAAAATTTAATCATATATCTGGCTGTTTAAATTCATCAACATCACTAATTGTATATCCAGAAAATTTTATTTTAATAATACATTTAGAAAAATTCTAAAATTTAATCAATTTCAATAGTACATCCATCAATGTCACTACTAAACAAATCCGAATACATTTGAAGTTGTTCCGCGTAACCGCCATCCCATCCACTTGCAATTGGTAATCGGTTCTAGTGCCACTTGTATGGAATCGGATGTACATGATGTCCCTTACTTAGATATATCTGCATATAAAAAAAACTCATGTAAGCCCTTTTAATATTAACCTCAAAAAAATATAAAATCACTGAATATGTTACTAACCTCATAAAATTATTGTTATTTACAAATCCAACTTAAACGCTTCGAGGGCGGCTTGAGGGACTGGCTCTGTCCTTAACAGTAAGAAAGTGAGACACTAGTAGAGTGACAACAGTATGAATAGCACATTATAGTGAGATGCTACAAGATATCTCATTTTGGGCATGATCATCCACTTGGCATATGGAGCTTCTCCTTCAAAATGAATCAGTGAATGTTTGATCTCCTCCACATGCTCTGCAGTTCCGTAAACACTTAATATAAATGTGCATAGGCATTAATTTCTTGTAGCATGTCACGTCTAATTGGAGCCCATTTGTCTTCCCCAAATTCGAGCATATCTGCTACTACTTGAAATTCATAATTTTCATCTGTTTGGACATCTTTTACATGAATAATGAACGGACGAATTGGTTCCGGAAATTGTGTCATGTAGCTCAAATTTGGCTGTGTGCGCCTGGGCCTTACAACCTACGACATGAAAATATTAGTATGCAATCGTTACTCTAGATTTTCACATCAAAATACTTACTTCATAAAGAAATATTGTTTGCTTTGGTCGCCTGTTAGGTTGTTAGGATAATGGGATAAAGTCTCCAGAAGTGCACATCGTGCAGCTATCTTGTGCGGATTCCACCAGTTCTAATTGAGATGGTAATCGACGAGTTGATGCTTCATTCTTTGAAATACGCTTATTGCGTTTTTTTTAATTTTCACCTCAGGCTCCCTAAGGGATGAAGTAGTAGGTACAACCAACTTGCGCATTCTCTTCAGCAAGATTATTTTTTTTGAATAACAAGCAAAAGCAAACGTTGATTGATCAACTCGAACTCATCTACCAAACGTTTTTCTAGGTCTTCTACCGCTTCATTATTACTGGGTGCTGATGGTCCAGCTTCTTCCACTGATGGTCAACGCAATCTGCTGGAATGGGCATGTTGGCTCTATCATACTCGCCAACTCGTGTGCACGTGATAAGCCATGTGTCATTCTCAATAAGCATTTACAAGCTTCAGCATTCACCCCGACGGTGCTAACTAGTTTGGATTCATCGACAATCGTTTTCAATACACTAATGGAAACAACACCACACAAAAGTTTGAATTGAGATGGCTTAAAGTTGTGTAGTGCAACATTACGGCTCTTCTCGAACGAGGCCTTTATATCTGTATGTTATAACTCCAACAATGCATGTATCATGGACCAACATGTCTCAAATTCTCAGCGGATGAGCAATGATATCTCTTTAGTTTCGCATGAGCACTCTCAGCCCTGAAAAGTTTAAATAAATGGCATTAGCGACATATTGAAAATACATAACTCATTACATGCCCGATGGAAAGAGTGATTAAATCTTACCGGTTGGTTGTGGCAGTTCCAAAATGCATCACTGTGTCAGTCTAACATGTGACAAATCTTTCTTTGTACTTGTTGATCCATGTTGTCTTCACGTATTGAAGTACCTTGGGGAAATTGCAAAAATCCTCTTAGCCGACCCCAGAGTCGAAAAAAATCCTCCTCGCTATCAACCATCACCATTAGATTAAATGAAGCCATGAATAGGTCAAATCTCTCTTTGGTGTCAAAAATTTTCTTGCATTGAGTAAGAATATTGTTTCTTATATGTCACCTGCATAAGAAATGATGAGATTCTGGAAATATTTTTTCTACAACATTTATGCATGCCAAATCTCTATCAGTGACAATAACAGATGGAATTTGCCAATCATGCATCAATGACTTCAGTCTATCCAAACACCAACTGAAGTTATCTTCCCATTCGGCTTCCAGGTAGGCAAACGCAATAGAGAAATTCATTTCAATACTTGTAACCCCAACAATCTCCATCAACGGTAACCTATACCTGTTGGTCTTGTATATGCAATCTGTTCGCGATTCGAAATTCATGAAAAACTCCATCGTTGTTGAATCACGTACAAGTTATAAAACCTAAACTTACTAAAATCTTTTTGACAAAGTGTGTAGTGGCAAGTATAGATCGAATCCACAGAGACTTGTTCTTGAAATTTTAGTTATTAAAAATCTCACTTTTATCTTATTCTAGTTGAGAAATCCCTTGGATGAAGATTGGAATTTTATTTTTTTAAAAATAAATAAATAAATAAAGATCTTGAAGAAGAAAGCAAAAGAAAAATTAAAAAATGAAGAAAGCAAAAGAAGAAAGAAATACTAACCTTTTTGCGAAGATTTGAATACCCAAAATAAAAAAAGAAATTAAAAGATTGGTACGAACGGAAGAGGAAGATGAACCAATGAACTTATTTCTTATCGTCGCCTTGTTGTCTCTCTCCTCCAAGCGATGCTGAAACAAAAGAAGTTAATAAAAGAAAAGAGATGACTTCATAGAATCAAATATGAAAGAAAAGAATAGCAAAAAAATAAAGAGAAAATAAAGAAAAACTTACTCAACGCCGTAAGATCGTGAAGAAGAATTCTGAATTTTATTCCATAAGCATCAAATACAAAGCTCTTGACCTCTCCAATCTCGCATTACAATGCTTAAAACTTTCTTTTTCTAGCTTTTGAGCCCTCTGGTGTCCTTTCATCTCTCAATGAATACAGGTATTTATAGAAAAAATAATGATAAGGGAGAATGTAGGGAGATAGGAAGAGTTGGTTATTTTTGAATTTCAATCTTCCCCTTATCTCCAAACTGGATTTATCCAGAATTCTGTTCTGCAGCTTGATGGAGTGTTGATTGCTGAATATTGCTTAACAGATGATAGAATTTGAAACAGTGATCAACATAAGAGTTGTAGCCCTTTAAATCTTATTTCTAGATCATCTTGAATCATCAGATTTGAGATTCTCTAGCGAAAGTTATGATTCAAATAGTAAAATGTATCCAGTCAGAATCTGAGTCAAACTTGCTTCATCCCATCCGTTGATCTTCTCTGTATTTGATATTATCCTCGGTTGATCTTTAGCTAACCAAAATGGATTTATAGAAATCTGAATTTTATCGGTTTTCATTTGGTGTTATCTTTCTGATTTGCTCTGATCTTCAGCTGAATATTTCCCTCAATCCTTGATTTGTTCTGACTAGATCTTGGATCATCCTCAGCTAATCAAATAGATCCAGTTAAATCTGATTTTAACTGGTATTTATTTTGTTTAATCCTTTTTCTCTTCATTATTATCTTCTGCAAAATAGATATTTAAGACAAGAAAATTAGTAGATTTATTACACGATAAATATAGAAGTGTAATGAAAAGAATGCAAAATATGTGTACGATCACACCCCCACACCTATCTTTTGCTCGTCTTCGAGCAAAACAAAACTAACCTAAGATTTTTATTGGACCACTTTCGCATGTCACAGATTGCACTTAGCATGTATAACAAGCCTTTAAACCTCTAGGTTACCCCTAGAGAAGGAGTTGTAGTCTCCTGAGGGTTTTCAGTGGATTACACCCACAAAATCCATAAAGAAACGAAATAATTTGTTAGTATTTTTGAAAATACATTTTGAAAAGAAGAGAAACTATTTGAAGTGTTTTTACAAGTATTAAACAACTTGTAAGTTATAAGAGTATCGAATTATTCATCCCTAGACTTAGCCTCTATTCAAATATTTGTTATCAATTAAGGTTAGGAATAAAATTGTATTCTCATCTAGTCTATTATTTTACCCTAAGTCATATGCATCTTATGACCGTGAATATTTTGACTAAGGGTTCTTCAACTCAAACTCTTATGCGTTATTTTTATTATTTATATATATAAGGGTGATATTATTCCTTAGCTTTCTTAGGCTTTCTAATTTGCCCATGTAATGAGCCTTAGTCGGTGACTCCCAAGCCGGACGGTTTTAGGGCACCGGGTGAGAAAACACCCCAAGGACTTAGGACTCAAGCAAACAAGGCCACAAAACTAAGGATTTGTTTGGTAATATGAACCACTTTTAGGCGTGAATAATCATGCTTTATTAGGCACAAAAATCCAGCTTAATCAAAGGATTCTTATTATATATAAAATATATTATTTTTCTTCTTTTCTTTTCTTTTTTTTTTTGAAGGCATAAGAATCTTTGTTTTTAAACCCTAAGTATGTAAGTATATAAAAGATGCATATTTTATCAATGTAAAAATCAAGACTGGATTACTTTTTCAATTTTTTCTTCCTATCCCTAGAAATTAAACAAATAATCTTATTTCAACCAAGTATAAGAAATCCTAATTATGGTTCTCTTATTCCTTAAAATTAACTTAATTTCTTGCAAAAATAAGTCAAAGTATTATTTTTCTTTTCAAAAAGTTTTTTGGTAACAAAGAAAAAAATTTTATATACTTTTTTATTTTTTTAATCTTTTTATTATTATTATTTTTTTCTTTTTTAGAAAACCTATGTTAACCCTCCCCCACACTTATCTCATGCATTATCCTCAATGTATTAATGAATGCATAACATGCTACAAATGTAAGAATGTGAAGGGTAGTCAGTACCTGATGAGGACGAGTGGATGTCATTCATCATTGTCCAGTTAAAAGAAAAAAATACAAAAACTATAATACATAAATGGATCCCTAATATATATAGAGATCAATCCTGATAAATAGGATCTTCCAGAAGGATTTCCTCCACTTCGGGGCTCAGATACTCACGGTATGGTTTTTAAACGATGGTCATTTACTTGAAAAGTGGTACCATCCATGCTATTGTGGACCTCAACTGCACCATGTGAGTGTACCTTATGAACAATGTATGGACCGGTCCAATGAGATTTCAGTTTTCCTGGAAAGAGATGTAGACGGGAATTGTACAGCAAGACTTTTTGCCCTGGTTGAAATTCTCATGCATAATTTTCATACGATCCTTGTTCCGTTTTGAATAGTCATATGCATCATTCCTTATCTCTTCAAGCTCATCTAGTTGAAGTTTCCTAGACTCTCCTACCTTGTCTAGATCAAAATTTAGGCGTTTGATTGCCCAGTAGGCTTTATGTTCTAACTCGACAGGAAGATGGCAAGCCTTACCATAAACTAACCTATATGGAGACATTCCAATAGGAGTTTTGAATGCAGTTCTATATGCCCATAAGGCATCAGTCAGGCGAAGAGACCAATCTTTTCTAGTGGTGTTCACAGTTTTCTCTAGAATGGTCTTGATGTTCGATTGGAAACTTCTACTTGGCCACTAGTCTGTGGGTGGTAAGGGGTGGCTACTCTATGATTGATGCAATATTTTCTCATTAAGGCTTCAAATATACGATTGCAGAAATGTTTTCCACCATCGCTGATGATTGCACGAGGAAAACCAAAACGAGAGAATACATTCTCTTTCAAGAAGTTTACCACAACTTTGTGGTCATTGGTTTTACATGCTACCGCCTCTATCCATTTAGAGACGTAGTCAACTGCTACAAGGATATATTAGTATCCATGGGTATAGGAAAGGGACCCATAAAGTCAATGCCCCAAACATCGAAGATTTCGACAACTAAGATCAGGTTTAACGGCATTTCATTCCGGGGTGCAATCTTTCCTAATCGTTGACAACGATCACATGATTGACAATAGACATGAGCGTCACGAAATAGAGTGGCCAATAAAAACCACATTGCAAAATTTTTGCCGCAGTTTTTTTCCCACTAAAATGACCTCCACAGGCTTGGTCATGGCAAAATGAAAGGATGCTCCTAAATTCTGAGTCAGGAATGCAGCGTCGAATGATCTGATCGGGACAGTACTTGAACAAGTATGGTTCATCCTAAAAGAACCATTTGATCTTAGCTAAGAAACACAATCATTCTTGCTTGGTCCATGAATCGGGCATCTGTTCCGTGACAAGATAATTCACAATGTCAGCATACCACTGAACAATTGAAGAGAAGACGGACATAATTGCTCATTAGGAAATGTCTCAAGGACAGGTCGTGAGTCAGACACAGATTCGACCACAATCCTAGACAAATGATCTGCTACAACATTCTCAGCTCCCTTTTTATCATGAATTTGTAAGTTGAATTCCTGTAGGAGTAAGATCCAACAGATTAAGCGGGCTTTAGCATCTTTTTCGTGAGAAGGTACTTTAAAGCTGCATAATCGGTGTAGATTAGGACCTTAGAACCTATAAGGTATGGACGGAATTTGTCAAGAGTAAAAACGACTGCCAACAACTCTTTTTCAGTGGTGGATTGGGCATCGTTAAGAGTCTTACTGGCATAGCAAATGACATGAGGAAGTTTATCCACTCATTGGCCTAGGACAACCCCTACAGCATAGTCAGAAGCGTCACACATCACCTCAAATGGGAGATTCCAATCAGGTGGTCAGATGATGGGTGTCGTGGTTAACTCGGTCTTTAGCCTTTCAAAGGCTTCCAAACAAGGAGTGAACTCAAAAGGAACATCCTTTGCTAGAAGATCACAAAGAGGTTGAAGATTTTGAAAAAATCTTTGATAAAGCGGCGGTAAAATCCAGCATGGCCTAGGAACGATCGCACCTCCCGAACAGTTCTAGGAGGTTGTAATTTGGTGATTAGCTCTACCTTAACTTTATCAACCTCTATACCTCTATCAGAAACAATGTGTCCTAAGACAATCCCAGATTTCACCATGAAATAGCACTTTTCCTAATTAAGAACTATATTCTTCTCCTTGCATCTTATCAATACCAATGATAGATGATATAAACCCTCATCAAAAGCAGACCCAAAGACAGAGAAGTCATCCATGAAAACCTCTAAAAATCGCTCGACCATATCTAAAAAGATGCCAACATACACCACTGAAAAGTAGCCGGTGCATTGCATAGCCCAAAAGGCATGCGACTATATGCAAATGTGCCAAACGGACATGTGAATGTCGTTTTCTCTGGTCCCACGAGCATGTAGATTTGGTTATATCCTGAATAACCATCGAGGAAGGAATAGTATGCGTGACCGCGATACGTTATAGCATTTGGTCGATGAAAGGCAGAGGAAAATGATCTTTCCTAGTCATGGAGTTGAGTTTTCTATATCTATGCACACTCGCCAATCAGTTTGAACACGAGTTGGAACCAACTCATTGTTCTCATTAGTAACAACTGTGACTCCGAACTTATTGGGTACAACTTGTATTTGATTAACCCACTGACTATCAGAGATAGGGTAAATGATACCCGCATCTAATAATTTTATTATCTCCGCTCTCACCACCTCTTTCAAAACAGGATTTAAACGCCTCTATGGTTCTCTCGAGGTCTTGACATTCTCTTCAAAATGAATTTGGTGCATTACAACAGAGAGGCTAATTCCCTTGATGTCTGCTATGGTCCATCTTATGGCTTCCTTATGTTCCTCAAGAACATCTAGCAACTTTTCTTCTTGATCCTTATCTAAATGAGATGATATAATTACAGGCAAGATTTCTGACTTATCTAGGAAGGCATACTTCAATGTGTCAGGTAAAGGTTTGAGCTCCAACCTGGGAGGCTCAACGATTGATGGAACAGGAACAGATGTTGACAGTGGTGAGAGTTCTACCTTAGGCCTCCATAGGTTGGTGTCCATGATGGGGACAGAATCTAACAATACGTTCACCTCTTCTATAGACTCCTCAATATCAAAATTCATTCCAAAATGGGTCAAGCATTTCTCCAAGGGGTCTTTATAACAAGACTCCTCAAAGTGTGATTAATCGACACATCAATCATGTTGATCTCCTCATGATCGTCCATTACATGTGGTTGGGAACTACGTATGGAAAACGTTTTGCTCAACTGTCATATTCCCAAATGACAAGGTCATGACTCCATTCCTACATCTAATAACAGCATCAGCAGTAGCAAGGAATGGTCTCCCTAAAATCACAGGGGATTGAGCTTGGATCTCTAACTAGTTCAGTATCTAAGACCACAAAGTCAGCAGGAAAATAGAATTCGTCGACTTCAAAATACATCCTCAATAATTTCCTTGGGGACCTTAACTGACCTATCTGCTAGAAGCAATGTAAGGTTAGTGGGTTGTAACTCCCCTAAACCTAATTGTTTGTACACAGAATAGGGTAAAAGGTTTACACTTGCCCCTAAATCTAGTAGGCACCAATCCATAACCTGATCTCCTATCCTAATAGAAATAGTTGGACTCCCTAGATCCTCATATTTAGGTGCAATGGGTTGCTGGATGAGACATGATGCTTGTGTAGCAAATGCAGCTTCACGAGGCATAGAACTTTTCCTCTTGACCGTGGTTAGGTCTTTTAGAAATTTAGCATATGAAGGTATTGATTATGGCATCCAAGAACGGAATATTGATTTGGACGTTTTTGAAAACTTTTAAAATTCCCTCACAGTGATTTTCTTCCTAGTTGGTTGAAGACGTTGAGGAAATAGGGTTGGGCAAAGATTTATCTTGATTGTCAATAATAACTTGATCATCTTTCTTTGTTGACTCCTTTGGTTCCTTTTTTCTTTTTCTTTTACAATATTAGGATTGTTTGGTGGATCTTGGACTGGTTGTCCACTCTCTTGCCTGATCTCTTTCACCTATTCCCTTCCGACGATCCGTAAAGTGTGGATGGATTGGACTTGATGGTTTGAATCAGAAACTAATTTCAAACTGGCCAGTTGGAGTATTTTGAGGAGCAGGTTATCCTCTCAGGTTGGGCAGAGTTTGACTAAAGAAATTTCCTTTCTCTCTCTCCCTAACAGTTGCAGCTAACTGTTCTATCTGAACCTCAAGCCTGGCTATCGTCTGATCCTGATTGTGACACATTTGGGCTTGAGTTTGATTAGTTATCAGTTGGCTCTGCATGAATTGTTGGAGAGTGTCCTCTAAAGATGGTTTTCTTTGATTGGGAGGGACATATGGAGGGAACAAATGGTGTTGTATTGAATTGATTTCTCTTGTGAAATTGATTATTAGAAGATGGTCCTGAAATGATGATGATCCACTATATCCTTGTCCTTGAGGAGACTTCCATGAAAGGTTGGGATGATTCCGCCATCCCGGATTGTATATTTCACTAAATGGGTTGTTTTTGGGATTGGGCTTGCGAAATGTATTGAGTACATTTGCTTGCTCCGCTTTGATAATTGGCAACCCGGGGCATTGTCCAACCAAGTGGTCTTGGCTGTCACTGTAGGCTGTCTAAAAATGACTAAACAGACCAGCCATTAAGGAAGCAGAGTCTCAAGCTCTAGACGCGAGAAATCGATGCTCGCGTCTCAGCATTAAGACGCGTTGGCTCTACACCCGCGTCTCAACGTTCAGACGCGTCGGCCCGAAGCCTGCGTCTCAGCATCAAGGCGCATCGGCCCGACGCCCGCGCCTCAGCATCCAGACGTGAAGGCCCGAAGCCCGCGTCTCAAGGCGCGTTGGCTCGACGCCCGCGTCTCAAACTCCAAGGCGCGTTTGGCCCAACGCCCGCGTCTCAGTTGCAACTGCCCTGAATGCGGGGCCAGTCACCGCGCATGTAGCGGGTAGTGGCCCCTCATTCGGGAGCGTTTTCAGGAGGCACCTTCACCCCCTGAGATCCCTATAAATAGCCTTGTTTGCTATGAACAGAGGATCGGAGCTTTTGGAGAAGGGAGAGAACTTTGAGAAGATCGAATCCAGGCAGGAGGATCATCAAGAGAGAAGCACGACTCTTCAGCGAGCTTACTGAGTACTAGCCGCTCTTCGCCTACCTCCTCTTTGAGAGTTTTGGTAGACGGAGCTGAGTTACTCTTTCTACCGACCGAAGAGAAGACCCCCGACGGTCTAGGACGGTCATCTGGTCAACGGAGAACAAGATTCACTCTCCATCGCCACACGAAGAACCAGCCTTAAACAAAGGGAAGATTCAGACATCCTCCCTCCCTTGTAACTGGAAAAGAGGGAAGAGTAGTTCTTTTGGTTGTAATCGTTTCGCTTGAATCAAGGAAATCTTTTACAGCTAAAACCACTTTCTCCGACCACCAAATTTTCCGGCCCCCTACAAGAGATGGCGACTCCGCTGGGGAATACCTTCGTTACTGACGAGCGCACCGTGGTGCAAGATGACGTTCTCCGTAAGGGGAAAATGGTCGAATCCCTCGTCGTCGAGTTCGACCAGGCGAAGTATGAAGAGTTCCTCTCTTCTGGCTCCAAGAGCCCAAAGACCCGCGTCTGCCGCAGGGTCTCAAGTGGACAGCCCCTGAAGCCCAATCTGAGGCTCTGTCGGGTGCTCCTGCTGCCCACTGTGCCAAGCTTGGTTCACGCGCCGACGCCTCCCAGAAGGCCCGCGTAACCTCAGACTCCTCTGCTGCGATCAACCGCGCCGCGCAGAACACACGCGCCAACGCCTCTCTGAAGGCCCGCGTGGTCCCCAGCACATCTACTGGTGCGATCGACCGTGTCGCACAGAACGCCCGCGTCAGCGTCTCTCAGAGACCGCGTGGCAAACACCCCTGGTTCTACAAACCAGGAAGTTGTTGGCTTCTCTCTTCCTCCACGACGCAATCGGAATGCCGAGCGTCGACAGAGAAGACGCGCGCGTCAACACTCGGTCGGAAACCGTTGGTTTTCTGACTGGGGTTGAACGCAGCGTACGATCCGATGCCTTGCCCGCACCTCGTCCAGTGCGAGAGATCCGCGTTTGGCGACCCAAACGCGAGACTCCCCAAGTTGGGCCTTCTGGAGACCAACTTGCCACACGCCAAAGCGAAGCTTCTGCGTCTTGTCAAACGCAGGAAGCACGCGCCCATAGGCGTGGGGCCCAGCAGCCCACTCTTTCCCAAGTCTCTCTGCTCCAACGCAGCAGACAGCAACGCGAAAGTCGCGTCTCATATCAATAGAGACGCCAGACGCGCGTGACGCAGCCGCGACGCAACGGCCGCGTTTCTGAAACCGGTGTCCAGGCTGAACAGCACATGACTGTCTCCCGTCGTCCACGTTACGAGACCAGTCTCTTTAATCCCCTTTTGAGGGATTATTGACAAGGAAAAAGAGTGCCAATCAGACCACTTCTCCATGCTGCTGTCAACAGCTCATCCAGATGCTCTCTGGATGCCATTGCGAGTCAGGCGTGCACCAGCCGTCTTTAATTAGACAGCTGACCCTGATTCCCCCGTCAGCCAAGAGAAGACGCTCCCACAGGAGGAGAACCTTCTCTGACATCGAGTACCGGAGCTCACTGCAAATATGACAAGCAGGAGTAAGGGGAAACAAATTGCAGTCAGCCCAGATGACTCCGAGTCTGACTCTGTACCGGAAGGAGTGTATCAACACACTCGCACCCGGACGGGGGCCATTCCCCCAATTGACTATAATGCCTTAGCCCGCGGCATTAGAACGGGTGATTCTCACTCTGCCGTAGTGGGGTCGCAAGCTTCAAACTCTTCCGTCGAGAAGGAGGCTTCCGCCTACATGGCAGACACTCCTGAGGAGACGGCCAGGCGTTTAGAACAGACGCAGAAGCACCAGATGGATATAATCGCCTCTCAACAGAGATCCATTGACTCCCTCAAGCATATGCTCGAGAAATTGCTTGAAGAAAGAGCGAGATCTCCTCCTAGACGACCGAAGGGGAAAGGGAGAAAGGGAGGAAGCCCACCCTCCGAATCTTCTGACGAGACACGACGATCTACCTCGGATGTGTCCAAGCCCTCGTCGCAGGCAAGAAGCGACCAGACCCGGGAAAGGCTCATGCTAAAAGATTGAGTCAACTGGAGCAGCGCCTCGAGGCCTTACCAACCGTAAAGGCCTCCAAGAAGCTGGAGTAGTCCGGCCCTATCCGGCCGAGTGGGACTTAGTCCCGTACCCTCCTAAGTTCAAGGCTCCAACTCTCCAAGCATTCGACGGGAAGGGGTCACCCAACCAGCACATCTACTACTTCAAATCCCAGACCGGGAACGTGGTAGATAATGACGCCATCTTGGCGCGACTGTTCATCGGCACCCTGAAAGGGTTGGCCTTTGAATGGTTCATGAAGCTCCCGAAGGTTCCATCAAGAACTGGGGCGACTTGGAGAAGCTGTTTCTAACACGCTTCTTCAAAGATGATTCGGAGGTCACAATGCCTACCCTTTTAGCTACAAAACAGCGAAAGGGAGAGTCCGTCAAGTCTTTCGTAGAAAGATTTCGGAACATGGCACTCCGATGTCCAAGCGGCATGACCCAGGCCACCCTGGTGGAAACATGTCGCCATAATCTCCAAACCTCACTCCTTGCTCAAATAGGAGTTGCTGAAAGCCGCACCTGGAAACAATTAGTCCAACAAGGTGAACAGGCTGAGGAGATTGTCGCCCGCGTCAGAGCGGAAGAAGGCAAGCCCAGGCCAGAGAGGTCGACAAGGCGTGCACCAGACACTCTCTCCAGACGAAGCGGAAGGATAATTGGCGACGGAGACCAAATCTCCCACCAAACCTCAAACAGGCAGGGCAAGTGGCTCTTCAAGCCAGCCACGCCCCAACAAGCAGTATTCCTTCAAGGAGGAACACGTCGATTCGCTCTTCAAGCTACTCAATAAGAGCAATCGACTGAAGCTCCCTGAAATTAGGCGCCCGGAGGAAGTCGGCAAGACCGACAATCCCACCTACTGCTTATACCACAGGATGCTCGGACATCCTACCAAAAGCTGCTACGTCTTTAAGGACATCCTTCAAGCTCTGATTGACGCGGAGGTATTAAAACTCCGACCAGAGCAGAAGAAGATGACGGCCAATATGACGTCGATCCTCCAGTTTGGGACACGACCTCCGACACCCGTGGGGGTGATCTCTGTCCCGAAAGGTGAACTGAGGGTGGTCAACACAGACCCTCATCAGCAGCAGGAGAAAGGCTTGGTACCCGTCCTACACCTCGAGGGGAAATCATGTGGGTCCACCCTGACCTCGTCGACGAGCAACAATGGACGACTGTGACCAACAGGAAGTCCAAAGGCAAAGGGAAGGCTTCATCTTGCCATGTGATATGCGCCTCCTCTCAAGAAGCGGACACTGATGTTCCCTCGCTGACTGACTCAGAAGAGGAAAACAATAGTCCTGGCCGCAGAGCCCAGCCAACCTACGGCGGGGACCCGTTCAGGACAGGCATACTTGAAGCAGTACGCGAGACAGCAGCGGCTTCTCCGCAACCAGCCGTTGAACCAGCCAAGCCCTCCTCTAAACAGCCTGGGGAGAAGCAGAAAGAAACTCGGTTTCTCGAGTTCTTGCGAAAGGTGTAACGGAAGGATCCTCGACACCTTACCGCTTCGACGTCTTGCTCAACTAGCCAACATCCCGCACGCATTACCTTGTATGAGCTCCTGAGGCTATCAAAGTCAACCAGAGAGGCTCTACAGAAGCTTTGGCCAATGCTGAGGTCTTCATGACTCGTGTGCCAAGGGAGGAAGATGTAGAGGATTGCCTCCACGCCTCCCCAAATGCTCCCTGCATCACCTTCACAACAGATGACATGCAGGTTAAAGGGAAGCATGACCGACCCCTATACTTCACAGGTTATATGGGTCATCCGAGGTGAACCGCATCCAGGTAGACCCAGGGTCCGCGCTGAGCATCATACCTCGCCGGGTTATGCAGTTTCTAGGCATTCCTACCCATCGTCTGAGCCCTACCCAGACGACTATTTACGGGTTCAATGCCAACAGCTCCCGCCCAATGGGGAAGATCAAGCTCAAATGCCAGATCGGGAGCCTCAAGTCAGAAGTGGACGTGTTACGTCATTGACGCGGACACTTCCTACAACCTGTTGCTGGGACGACCATGGATTCACCGCAATTCCATCGTTCCCTCTACTCTCCACCAAGTCATGAAATACATTGACGAGAGTGGACAGGTCCGAACGTTGATTGCCGAAAGGCATCCGTTTAAAGGGGTTGAAAATTATTTCACGGACTCCCTCCTATATCAGGATCCGGAGGAGACTAATGAAACCCCACAACCAGAGGAGCCAGACTCTGGTAATGAAGCTGACATTGAGCCTGAGAAAGAAGAGTGCCTGTGGGAGTTGGAGCCCATTGTAAAGAGCACTAATAAGCTCGATGTTGATACCACCGACGATGCGGGTGGTTGGTACATTAATGAAGATTTAGACTTTGCGTATTTTCCTGTGTATGTTTCCGATTCAATACCGTCGGATATCACTACCGACGTGGACGATGACCTCTGGTCGGCAATAGATGCCTTGACATCTTTGCATGTACCGGTGAAATCATCCTTCGGGACATACCAAGATAATGGTGACGCGCAAGAGTCTGTATTCATGGTTCCAGCCAGACGAAAAGGCCAAAGACCAATATTTTGGGCGAATCGCGTCTGAACCAATGCCCCACGAAGAATCGGAAGGTGAGGATGAATCCCCTCAGTTCGATCATTATGAACCGAGAACGCTCAAGATGATGAAGCGCATGGGGTATGATCTAACCAACAGGCCAGGATTGAACTTCAGAAAAGGAAGAAGAACACTGCTTCGATCCTTTGTACCGAAAGGAAAAACCCCTGATTACTATCATCAGACGCGCCGGGGGTTGGGCTATGTATCAACTCCAGTGCCATCAGCCTCTGATTCGGAGAGACTGTCAAGTCATGACTGCTCATCAGACACGTCGTCATGGGAATCAGATGTCAGTGTCGGCAACATCTTCAAAGGGCTTTCAGTAAACATGGTTTCGACAAGCCATCTGGAGGATGAAGATGAAGAAATGATCCAATCCGATACAGATCCTTGGATCAAACATTTGAATGCTCTTTGGGACATCCGCTTTGAACAGCGTGAGCCACCCACAGAAGACAAGGTTGTTCAAGTCAACCTAGGAGATGAAGACAATCCTAAACCCATCTTCATAAGTGACGGCCTGTCGCCTCCAGAGAAGAAGGATTAATATCTCTTGTACAAGAGTATATAGATGTCTTCGCTGGAATTATGAGGGACATGCCTGGACTTGATCCTCAAGTGGCTATGCATCGCCTCAACATCAATCCGACATGAAGCCTGTTAAACAACAGCAGCGACGGTTCCGTCCAGAGATAATGGAGGCAATCCAATCAGAAGTCAGGAAGCTTATTGACTCCGGCTTTATCAGGGAGGAACAGCATCCCGACTGGGTAGCCAACATCGTCCCCGTCGCCAAGAAGAACGGAAGATCCGGATCTGCATCGACTTCCGTGATCTAAACGAGGCCTGCCCCAAAGACGAATTCCCATTGCCAATCACAGATGTCATGATTGACAATACTTGTGGATTCGAGCGAATGTCCTTTATGGACGGGTTCTCAGGATATAATCAAATCAAGATGTATCCCGATGACGAAAAGCACACCTCCTTCAGGACACCTCTAGGGGTATATTGCTACACCGTTATGCCCTTCGGTCTGAAAAATGCGGGGGCAACCTACCAAAGGCCATGAATGCCATTTTCCATCGGCAGATACGCAAAACGGTGGAATGTTATGTCGACGACATCGCGGTGAAAAGCCGCACAAAGGTGATCACATAGCAGACCTGAGGGCGGTCTTCGACATCATGCGGGCTCATCAATTGAAGATGAACCCCACCAAATCCTTCCTGGGGGTAGCCAGTGGCAAATTCCTAGGGTTGTTGTGACTTCCACAGGAATCCATTTGGATCCGGAGAAAGTCCGTGCTATCCAAGAGATGCAACCCCCAGAAGCCTCAAGGAGCTCAGAGGATACAAGGACGATTGGCATACATCCGCAGATTCATTTCAAATCTCTCCGGGAGATGCCAACCCTTCGCTAAGCTGATGAAGAAGGGCGTTCGTTCATTTGGGACGACGCTGCCAGCAAGCATTGGAGGAGATCAAGCACTACCTCACCCAACACCAGTCCTGGCAGCTCCGGTATCTGGAAAGCCTTTCCTGGTGTATGTCCGATCAATGGATCATTCTTTGGGAGCTCTACTAGCTCAGAATGATGACCAGGGCGAGAACAAGCAATCTACTACCTAAGTAGAACGATGATCGGAGCCGAACATCGGTATAACCCGATCGAGAAGGAATGTTTGGCACTGGTGTTCGCCATTCAGAAAATGCGACACTATTCTGGTGGGCCAAACCATAAATGTCATATCCAAAGTCAAACCCCTGAGGTTACTTATGACAAAGCCTTCTTCACTAAATGGTCGGCTGGCAAAATGGGCCATATTGCTATCACAATATGAGATGCATTTTCTGCCACAAAAGGCTATTAAAGGACAAGCGGTGGCGGACTTCTTAGCCGAACACCCAGATCCGAGAGCAGCCAAACTCTACGAGGATCTCCCAGACGAGGTCGCCGAAGTCTGTCTGACTCAGACGTCATTCGAAAGTCAAGTATGGCAACTTTTCTTCGACGGTGCATCAAGAACAAGCCCGAAGGGACACATAGTAGCAGGGGTAGGAGTAGTACTCGTTTCCCCACAGAATTATGTGATTCCTCGAGCTGTCTCGTTAACCGAGCCTTGCTCCAACAATGTAGCGGAGTACACGCTCTTTTGATTGGGATGCAATCGCCGATGAGTGGCGTTAAAAATCTCGAGGCATACGGTGATTCTAAACTCATCATCAGCCAAGTTCGCGGAGAGTATGAGGTCAGGCATGAAGATCTAGTACCTACTACAACGCGACAATCCACATGGCCGAGAGGTTTTCAAACTTCTACATCGACCATGTACCGCGCAAGCAAAATGCGCATGCAGATGCACTTGCATCCCTTGCTGCCTCCTTAGCTCTTCCAGCTGGAGCAATGGAGAAGGTATTCGTCTATAGCCACGACCTATACTGCCCAAAAAGTCCCCTCGGAGACTACCAGAGGTCAACGGGAGATCGTCGCGATAAGGAAACACTTGAAGTGTCGACCGATCCAGAGCTTAAAGACTGGCGATTCCCCTACATGATTTTGTCTTATACGGCATCTTGCCCGAAGACACCAGGGAGGCGGCTGCCATCCGAAGGAAAGCCTCCAAATTCTACTACAATGCGATTTCGCGAACATTGTATCGTAGATCGCATGATGGGATCCTGCTCCGGTGCCTCTCATCAAAAGAAGCCCACGAAGTGTTGAAAGAAGCCCACGATGGTACGTGTGGAGCTCATCAACCTGGCCCGAAGCTGGCAAACCGACTCCAAAGATTGGGTTACTACTGGCCCAAGATGGTTGCCGATGCTGTTGCCTATGCCAAAAGATGTCACGCCTGTCAAATACATGGCGATTTCATCCATCAAGCACCAGGATACCTCCACTCTACGACCTCTACTTGGCCGTCGAAATGTGGGGGATGGACGTGGTTGGTCCTATCAGCCCACCATCATCAAAGGGACATCGGTTCATCCTAGCGATAACCGATTACTTCTCAAAGTGGGCCGAAGCTATCCCTTTGAAAGAGGTGAAATCTTCTAACGTGATCAAGTTCGTGAAACATCACGTTATTTACCGCTTCGGTGTGCCTCGGCGGATTGTCCATGACAATGGACCAGTTCATCAGCCAGGCTTTTCAGAGATTCTGCGCCAAGTTCAGAATCCAGAGTGTGTCATCAACGGCATACTATCGCCCGCTAACGGCCTCGCAGAAGCTTTCAATAAGACTATTGGCAAGCTTCTCAAGAAATTCGTCTCGAAAAGTCAACGAGACTGGGACGATAAGTTGGGCGAATGCTTATGGGCCTATCGCACGACTGTGCGAACCCCAACTAAAGCCACGCCATTTTCCTTGGTGTACGGATGCGAAGCCGTCCTTCCACTGGAAATCCAAATTCCATCTCTCGCGTCGCCTTAACAGCGGAAATGACAACAGAGGAGAAGCATCGACAGCGACTCCAAGAATGGAAGCCTTGGACGACAAGCGTCTGCAGGCCCAACAACAAATCGAGCTTTACCAAGCTCGTATCACCAGAGCCTTCAACAAGAAAGTCAAATCGCGAACTTCAGGAAAGGCGACCTCGTCTTAGCCGTCCGAAGACCCATGGTCATGACACACAAGACGAAAGGAAAATTCCAAACCAAATGGGAAGGACCATTTGTGTAGAGTCAGTCTACTCAAATGGATCGTATCGCCTCATAACCTCAAATGGCGATACACTCATGATGCCAATCAATGGCAAATTCCTGAAGAAATACTATCCCTAGATGGCATTCTTCCACCGATCAAGTTAAAAATACACCTCTGATCAACATCCGACGCCCTTGACGGCTAAGGATAGAAGAAATGTTGGCCTTTAAGCCCAACATAAGTCTTCGACAACTCATCATGCTGGGGGAATAGCATGGCTAGCCCAACTCAAAAAAACGGTAGTTGGTAAAGGCATGACAAACCCGTTGATAGCTGAGGGTTTGCTAAAAATCCTAAGTGGATTTGATTCCACTCTTCCCTCCAAAAATCCCTTACCAATTCTCACCATAGAATGGTAGGACCACAAAATGCAATCATTACCATGTTAACACTATACCTCTGG